>OMKQ01046036.1:0-13594 GCA_900302335.1 Phycis phycis
CACACGGCGGGATGCAGCGACGAGCCTTGCCGCCAAAACGCCGGTGGAAGAAGCACAGGGCGGGTCCGCGTCGTCTCGGGGCAGACACTCCAGCCACAATCGTCGGATCCACCTCCTCCATCGGTGGCTGCAGGGAATCCGACGCCACACACTGGACGGCGAAACGTCTGGTGGCCAGCAGGACCCGATCCGCCTCCTCCGCTAAACCCCGACAGTCGCCGGTGGCCAAACGCGGGGAGTTAGCTAATGCTGCTCGCACCGGAGCCGGCAGCTGGCGCAGGAAAATGTGGGGGAAGAGGAAACCACCTCGTCCGAGCCCAGCAACGATAGCATCTCGTCCATCAGCTCCACGGCCGAGCTGTCCCCCAGACCGGACAGAGAAAGAAGTCTGTCCGCCCTCTCCGCGGCGGTCAGACTGTACCTCCGGAGCAGAAGCTGCTTGAGAGCGGCGTATTTGCCGGTTTGCGGAGGGCCGCGCAACAGCTGCATGACGCGGCGTGTGGACTGCTGGTCCAGAGCGGCTACGACCAAAAAGTATCTGGAGTCGTCTGTGGCGATACCTCGCAGGTGGAACAGCGCTTCGATGTGCTGGAACCACGAAGCCAGGTCGCTCTGCCAGAACTCGGGAAGCCTCACAGACGCGGCGAAACCGGCCGGCTGTGCGAGTTGGGGCGACATGGCCGGAGAGGTTGAGGATGAGACGCTGACTTCACTGTCTTCGAGCATGTTCAATTCGGGGTCACCAATGTGGCAAGATGAGGAAAGACAGGAGACGAAGGTTGGTCGTAACTTTTATTGATCTTGCCAACAAGTTGAAGAGATAGAGAAACCACAGAAAACTCAATATATAGGTTAACATGAACCACGCCCCCAACCCATAATCCACCTGGGTGAGAGGCACACCCCCAAGTGTCCGCCACAGTATGTGCATATGTGCAAAATTTCAATATTGAATTATAGGCTACTAACGCTATTCAAGAGCATGCAAGAAAAAATACACTATTCTGGATCGCCAGAAAAGGAAAAAAGGCAGATATGCTGATCTTCCTTCAGAACAACTGTAAAATTAACAATATTTTTGTAATATCATAATAATAATAGCTTGAGGCCTTTTTGTTGCCCAGCAGTATGCATACCCCATTCCTGTTGCTGTTGTGGTTTATTTATTGATTTGATTTTGTTTGTTCTACCTTTCCATTCTCACAATATTATAGTGTCTATAATAGTTACCTATTCAAAAGATTGTAAGCTGAGAAAAAGCAACGTCACCATTAAAGTACTGGATCGATAAGCAGTATCGATATGAGTACGGTAGTGATATCATTCAAATCTGAACAATGCATATCCCTATTTACCGTATGAGGACACATTGGGCAAGTCAGTTTTACTTTCGATTTTTAGATTTTTTTATTATTTCACGTGATATTTATTGTTATTTATTTATTATTTCATTATGTGTTGTGCCATTCTTCCTACAATATTACAACAATCATTTTTACTACAATTGAGCTGCATGAATGTGGTTCATTTATTTTGCTGGAGGGAAATGTTTCAAGTTATATTGTGCTGCAAAATTGAGGTCCAAGCAAGCACTGTGTTATATTGAAGGTAGTGTTAAATCAATGCACATTATAGTGAAGGTAAAGTGAAACAGGTACTTTTACTGGCTTTTGAAGTCTATACAATTTGCATATATCTTAAAAAAACAATAACACAACGTGAACATGTTCTTGCTGTGAAACCACTCATCAGAAATTGACTTGAATGACTTTCTGAACTACAGCAGATACTATTGCTGTTACTGTGTGCCAATGACAGATGTTCCCACCGTCGTCCTTAGTGATACATCAGCAGTACAGGAAGCCCTGCTGTCACTCTCTCAGATGTGAGTCCCCCATCATGGCCTCAGGCGACTCAGCGCAGTGCAAGACACCTCACACCTGATCTTGTGAACTAGGACAATGTTCTACATGTAATCTGTCAGACATACGCGCACACACATGCCCAGACACACACACACACACACACACACACACGCACACATTCTTCTAACTATTTCTGGTTCCCGTTTGTTAAATGTCAAATGGTGGAGTAGAAGAGAGGACCAAGAATGAAAAGAGCAAATTCCACAGTAATTGAATAATAAAATTGAGCAACAAACATTGTTACCTCACGTCCTAAGTAATGCTTGCACTAATCTGAAACCTCTAAGTCTGCATATTTACCTGGCAGTCAATGAGCACTGAAGCAGTAAACAGGCTTTGTGTTAATCTAGGATTAATATTCATGAATATTTGATCAAGAAAGGTTATTGCTACAAGGGAGGGATGTGAAATACTCAGATGACAGTACATAAAGAGGGCCCCGGAGGAGCCCTCGTCACAGCAAGAAGCAGTAACATAATCCAGACCTTTGCTTAGAGAAACAACTACAAAAGGGCTGAAATAGAGTTTTTTCCAGTGGAAAACCCCAATAATCATTTTGTTTAAATATTGTTTTGATGTATTGTTTTTGGCTTCTTGCATTAATAAGCAGGGTGGGTGGATGGATCATTAATTGTTTGTTGGTTATTGGTGCAACAATTAACGATTACCAACGTAAATTGATGTGTTATTTTGTTTTTAGTGTTTATTAGTTTGGAGTTTGGAAAGAATCACATTACATGTTGTCAAAGATGCTGTTTGGACGTGAGAGGGATTTGGGTTCAGACGAGAAGGTAACCATAGTGGAGTGGAGAGAAGAAAACCATAGTGGAGTGGAGAAGAGATCCAGAGGATCAGAGACGAATGACAAAAAAGTGTAAGAAGAAGAAAGGATGCAGCAGGTAGCCTGCCTGCTGTGAGATGAATTTCACGACACATTCCCATTCAACCTGAGCCTCTCTTGCTACTTCATTCTTGTACTCTCTAAATCTCCACCCCCGCCTCACTCTCTCTGGTACCGAAGGCGCACACACACACACACACACACACACACACACACACACGCACGGAACAATACATGCGCCTCCTCTCTCCATATCCTCTCATCCATTTGTGTACACCCCCTATTGTACAGGAGTTGCTGATGTTCCTGGGCCTCTCGCAAATTCTCCCGTGATAATCTCCCCAATGTGTGTATCTTTGCTTGCAGGTCCAGGTATTATAAGTCATTTTTACTCGGTTTTGGACCCTCCTCCCAGAATCCTTAGCCAGGTCAAACATCCTGTGTGGGTTTCTGTCAGACTGCAGCTCATAGGAGAAAATCCCAAGTAGGCCTGGGGGACCTCCTTCACTACAAACATTAGGGGGTCTAACCATTTATCCCAGCTACGACTACGGTCATATACGAATTTATGGATCATGAACTTATTGGTTTTATTTCAACTGTTGCACCAGCCCGTCAGTCTGGGGATGATATACGCATGATATATCATCTACAGTATATACGCCCAATTACCTGTCAAATCTGCGTAATGTACCTAATGTAACATAAATGGACTGCCCTGGTCCGTTACTTATTTACCAAACCTTTTTAACCGTCTACATCCACTCTGAGAAACTACTAAGCAAAAGGAGGCCTGGCTCTACCTCTGGAGCAGTGTGGCCTTGCCTCAACATATGTGTGTGTGTGTGTGTGTGAACAGTGCTTTCACAATACTTGTCAATATGCTGCGCAGAGGCACTGCTTCAGGATATCACAAGCGATGTCCTCGAGCATGCTGCACAAACAGCCTGATGGGGTCCGTGCCCAACCGGTTGAACAGAACCTCTACTAATGGAAGGGCGCAGCGGTGCTTTTAGAATAGTCAGCTGGTTCACTAGCTGGCATTCTGGGCAGGAGGCGCACCACCGTCATACGTCCCCCTAAACACCTGGCCAATAGAATTGGCCCATTATTCTCTTTAGTGTTTTATCATAGCCCATAGACAGTATGATGACAGTGTGCCATCCGTTGTGGCACGGTGATGCATGGGGATGCATGGAAAACCCTTTCCTGGCGGTTCTTTTGCACTAACCACTTGGTCAAAGACCTAGTGATCGGCCACTTGGGGAAATTGTGGAGATGACCGAGTTCCCTTTGGGTTCCTGGACAACCTTGCTTCACCGCTGAGCGCAGCACACACTCCACATGTCCATGGTTGCATGACCTCAGTGCTATTACAAAAGCATGAGGGCAGATTGTGTCCCATTGCTTAATACACATCCAAATTGGACCCGGTGCAGCTGGTCTACCACACTGTGAAAAGACAGCTGGTCCACCACACTGTTAAAAGACAGTGGTAGCGGCGGCAATGGCAGTTAGCGCCAGTAGGGGGCTACATACCATTAACCTTGCTTCTACCCCATGAGGTTTCATTTACTTTGTTAACACACAACACACAACAACTAACAGCATTCTTGTCATACCACTAACGTGTTGGCAAGAGGTGTGTTGAATCCAGCCACCTTGCTGTCCATCACAGTAGATTGCAAGAATGGACCTGCCACACCACTGCTACCTTGGAATGACATATTGTGTGTTGATGATTCAAGCTGAATATGACTACAGATTGTGATAAACTGGGCTATGCCATTGCCACCCAGGACTGTGGTGGAATCAGCCAGATGTGACCATCTATAAAGACAGTAGGCATGCTTTTGGTACCCAGTGGAATGTGCGCTTGGATGCATGGTTTCCTCACATCCACGGTTAAACAGATTAATCATTCACAATTGGATACTAATCTACAGGATGCTATACTTTTACCCACTGCCCTCATCTGTTTGTCGATGTGAAGTACAGATGGGGCCATGGACCAGGTGTCCAGAGGAAACCATGCCAAAGCTCAGACCATACCAGAGCATCAGTCATGGAAATCAGACAGTGCAGAATATTGTAATGGGTTGTGGTATGGCCCGAATCGGCTTTCTTGCTTGTCTGTATGTTTGTTACATATCTATGCTAATACAACACATGGTAGGCAACACATGTCAAAAGGGGGAATGGTAGATAGCACCAGCACTGGTACAAACAAGGATTCTCAAATCATGGTAGATAGCATTGACCAGCACTGGTGCACACAAGGATTCTAAAATAATGTTTTTGTGCCAAATGCCTTGTGTGAGTTTCCAACAACATAGGGAGAGGACAGAGAGTCACATTTATCACTAATCACCCACTGCCATCACTACCATCAGTGTATAATGGATTGTAGTTATTATGTCAGGAAATAAATATTGTTCAGTAATAGTAGACAAGTTCGGTCTACTATGGGTTGAGATGTTCCCCACCAAACTGGCTCACTTTGCAGCCATCACCAAGGTATTAATGACAGAATTCCTCGCAAGAAGGGAAATACCAAGGAAATTGTCCAGTGACAATGGATCACATTTTTTTTGTTCCAGTATGTTCCAGTTTCTAGGAAGTGCGCACTCTTTCTATTAATCATTGCCCTTGTAACATAACTAAGAGTACTGACCAAAATGTAATTGTCCAACCTGAAACACAGATTAAAACACCATTCAGGGGGAGATGGTAGAAGCACAAAGCTGCGTGGCTGGCTGACATCTCTCACTGGATGTCTATACACTATCTGGAGCTTAATCTGGACTGAGTTGCGCCTTCCTCTAGAGAAGGCATCTCACTCCCATGACAATATCGTCAACTCTGTGGTGCCTGTGGCATGGATGGTCCTCACCCAAAAAGCCACCCAGGTTTTGTACAGGCTCATGTCATGTTACTCCTAGATTACTGTAACTCCCTTCTAGCTGGTCTGCCTGCCATTCATCCATAATGCGGCAGCCTGATCTGTTCAAATCAGCCTGAGCTGTTCAAATCTGATTGAAGTCACTGGTACTGGCGAGCTCCCCATTGATATCAGGACAGCTTAAAGCTTATGCCTTCGCTTTTTTATGTAATCAAATGATTCTGGCAATTTTTTGTTATATCTTCATTGTTATATCTTCACCTACTGTAAGTGACTTTGGACAAAAGCATCTGCTAAATAATAATGTAAACAACACATACTGATCATTCCAGGGGTTATCAAGTTTGCGTGCCACCTCAACAATGTAACAATCTCATGATGTACACCGTAAAATCAGACTTAGGCCCACATGCAAAGTATGGGTGGATTCGACTAGACTAGCGAATCTGATTCAAAGCTAGCGCCTACTAATGTGTAACTAATGTATAACTAATATATAACTACATACAAAACTGTGTAACACTGTGCTCAGGGCTACTGGAGAAGAGGCTGGTGTATGCATATATTTAAAAGAATTCTACCATTATCTTTGCATTTGGGAGTCTCATCTGTCCTAGATGCAATATCCTGCTTTCACAGCAATGAAAAAACTGTTTGGTGGCTTGAGTGCTCCCTTGATTGGTAAGTGAGGAATATGACACGGGTGTCCCCTATCAAGTATGCTATACTCACTAGTAGTCAAGCCTTTCCTATGTAAAACAAGACAAGAACTTGAAGGGGCAGAATTGCTCAAACAACGTCTAGCTTTCAACATCTAGCATGTGATGTAATGTTAGCTGTGAACAGGGACGTCTCCAGGGAGTGGGCTGAGATGCCATGGTGGCCAGCCCAGGTGCTACCCCCTTGTACTAAACTATGACTGGCCTTCTGCAGTCAGAGGTGGGACATAGTATGAACTTCACCCTATGATAAGTCACTGACTATATGCTTAACTATACTGGGGAACAGGCCACCCCTGCATAGGTCAGTGCCCCTTTGGGCCCTCCCAGTCAAATAAGTCTGGACACGCCACTGGCTGTGAAAGGGGAGATTGTGATACAGAAATCAAGAAATATTGTGGAACATCTTGGTCAAATATTTTATGCTGAAGTGAATTGGGGTACAGCAAAAAAATTGCCAGGTTGGTGAACCGATCTTACAGTGATCAAAAACTGTGAAAATATTGAGGAACATAGCACTTCAGTATCAATACGTTGGGAGGGTATCAGTGAAAAGATGGACGGCAGATCAGTGTAATGGTGATGGCTGTTGTGCTGCATGTCCTATAGAGGGTGTGCACTCAAAGTCAACTACTTTGTGGCATCTTTGGGACGATTTGACAGTTTAGAACCACCAGCAGGATAATTGGTTTTATTTAAAATCAAGAAAGCGACTGCCGCTCAACTAAGGATGAGATCAATCACAGAGATCGATGACAAAACACTGGTAGAATATCTAGCAATCGGGGCTCTCTGTCCATGGTCCCCCTCCCCCACAGAGACGAGGAGATGTGCTGTCTCCACTGCTCAATGTAATGGAGGTGTATCTTCACTTCAGAACATTTTAGACACACAGCTAGGCATTCATTGCTTCTGCCTTTCTGTCTTGCTCTCTCCCTTTCCCCTTTTTTTTATTATAAATAAATAAAAAATGAAAATGAAAATTGAAAATATCTGTTTAAAATTAATTATGATGTGTTTGACTGCAAAAAATGGTTTTCCAAATGTGCGAATGCGTCAATAATTTTTCGTTTCTTTCAACTTACATTTTTTATATACACATTCCTATATGTTCATATCGTTATATAAATATATATATATACTAATATATTTAAATGCATATTTAAATATAGGGCCTAGACAGGGCCTAGACAGGGCCTAGAGCAACAGAGTCTTAAAGGTGATTTCTATTGGCCTTACATCACCAGACCAAATTGTACATGTCTATTATACAGTATATACAAGGGCAAATAAAACATGAGCTGGCACGTTTGTTTCCCTGGCTACATTTCTAGTGCATTGCATTGCAAACTTGGCATCAACTAGGACGCAACAGACCAGCAGAGGCCACAGCTGGTCACATTTATTTCAACTTTAGAGCCATTTAGAGCTATAGGGCTCAATTGTAATTTCAGAGACCCACTCTCCAGTGTTGGTAATTTAGGAGGCTTGTTATTGATTGATTGAATGTCAAATATCAGTAAGATGTATAAAGTGTAAGCAGGCAGCAACAGTTTGTTGATGAAAATTAAACTTAAAATAGAACCTTTCATGACAACTGTCTTTTAACTCATTTAAATGTGGAAACTGTTGTGATCATCAGAATTTCACAAAACAACAAAATAAATGTCCACACCCTGCATGTTCCCTGCTGCCACTATTGAGAAATGTAGCATTTCATGCACCTGTGATTGACCGTTCACATGCTTTAATTGTGACATTAGGCAAAGTTATATTGTTCTTTATATGGGTCAGAGGCAAACTTTTGCTCTCAAATAGCCAACCCACTGAGGAAAAATTAAATACTTGGGTAGTGTCCGATGTCTTGTGCCCTTGTTCTGTCAGTTGGCCCAGATATAAGTGCTTGTGGTCAACAAGTCCTGTTCTAATTACTGGGCTAGCAGGGAGCATCATAGGCTCACAAGCATTGGGACTCTTGTAAATGCCTGTGACACAGTCCCTGGCCTATCTCTGCACACACACACACACACACACACACACACACACACACACACACACAGACACATTGTTGTATATTATATATATTATACAAAGTAACTAAATTCTAACTACTATGATCAGACACACACACTTCACACACACACAGAGCTGGTCAGGCCCATATGTAATGGGACAGTTTATCCTTCCAGGTCATTAGCCCCCGACTGTCAGAGTGCCCGGAGCGATATGAGCTGCCATGTTTTCCTCCTGCCCCCTCCAGATGTGCTGCTGACACTGCAGACAGACAGGTGGAGGAGGGCCCCAGGACACCCAGAGAAACACTGCTGCCACTTTTAACCCACTTAAAAGTGTCCAAAAGTTCTCTACCAATAACACCTTTACACCCACTGTGTTATCAATGGAATAAAGGGCAGTTAATCAATGCAGTGGATTATTTATGTGTCTATTCAACCATTCCTCGTCATTCCTCATAACCACTGTAGGTGCTCCATACGGGAGCAAAACGACCCACATGAGCTGGGTCCAGAACTCCTGCTGACTGGTTGAGGAGAACAGCAATGCGTTTCTGTCTGCCATGACAAAAAGGATGACATTCATCATCGTTATTCTCAGTAGAAATTGCAATATTTTAAGGTGCTTTCAATGATGATAATCATTTTTATACAATTTCTGGTGAGAAATTTGCTTTTTATTTTCATAATCTTGATTCAGTGAACATGTTTGATGTTTACGAGTGACCAAGGGATGACGTTTATTATTCTTTGGCAAACTAGGCCCCTGTGTTTTTGTTTAACCCTGTAGCTTATGTTTGCTTTGCTTTAGCTAAGAAGTTAATTGATAAATACGTTTTGTATAACAACATATCCGTGACAAATATCGCTTCATCACTTCAAAAACCGCTTTAAAAGGTTTTTGAAGTGAGGTAAACTCACCATACATATGGATCCGGGTATTAAAGTCTACTATTAATATACATTTCGAGGCTCTAGCCCTAGTTGGGAATGAGCCAGATTCCTGGGGTCTGTTTGTATGAAAGAGGGCCACAACAAACCACGATACATGTGGGGGCTCTGGCCCTACTGGAAGTGACTCACAAAGCTCAGCAAACGCTTCATCTCGACCTGCGGCTGACCTGCGGCGAGATTTAGAGTCGAAATTTTTCCCAGACCTACGGTCTACTGATCCAACACATACTGTATATCAAAAGCAATACCCGTTCATTAAAATACATAAAAAGCTACTGACTTACATCATAGCTGCATTATCCGGGCTTTCCTCTGCGCAAAGTTGTCAATGAAATCCTTAACGTCCAGGTGACGCAGCATTCTCAATGACAGTATGGCAGTAAGTCCAGAGAGACGAGACTGTCCCATTGAGCTCCTCAGGTAGCTTTTTAGAAGTTTAAGTTTGGAAAATGAACGCTCTACAGATGCCGCTATCTCTGGTATTGTCAGGAAAAGCATGAGAACACTGCAAACTTCCCCGAAACTCGCAGTGATGCATCTATTCTTGATGATGAGTATCTTCGTCAGCTCTCGCACTGTCTTTGTTTGTGAAATGCGGTCTTTCAAACATGCAAGGAATGATAACAATTGAATCGGAAAATCAGCATGTCATGTCATCTTTGTAAAAATCCAGAAAGCCACTTTTATGTCTCTACTCCATTGCTAAGTTCAACGTGTAATGGCTGCCAACTGGGCTAAGCACGCGCACGTTCATTACCATATCCCATAATCCCCAGTCGTAATGTAAAACAAAATACACCAAAATACATCGTTGTTAGCTTCAAAAATTATTTAATGATCATTAAGATATGTTGTCAATATTCATTCAAATATGTTAGTGTAATTTGGATGTGGATATGCTTCCAGGGACCATGGAGTAGAAGTATGTAAGATTCTGTGGAGTTCATGTAAGGCCCGATTCAACTTGTCTTTCAGTATCGTGCCTCAAATGGATCCCAGGGAGCGACTCAAGGTGAATAGCTGCATACAGTTAGTTACACTACTGGTAATAGCCTAATTGAATGTTATGAAATAGGCCATTTTGGCACTCAGAAGGTCCTACAACCCTGAGACTTAACCTGTTCCAGGGCTTTGCTGGGAACCCCACACTGAACCTTGTGGCTCTGGCTTAGGGTTAGGGTAACCCCCCATTTTTGCTGAGAAAAGTTTGATATTCACAGAAGGATTCCAAGGTGCCCCCTAGTTGATAGGTCTAATGGCAGAGATCTCTTTCCAATGAATTTAGAATCATTTATAGAAATGGCTATAATTTCCAGTGCATTACAATGGCACGTTTGATAATGATTCGTGAGCAACTTCCCATTGGTCTAGAACCCCAAAATTCTTCTTCCTACATGTCCTTCAGGCCCTCTTTCATATAACAGCAACCTCAGATCTCTAGCTCTCTCCCATGTGTTCTTGCCCCTAAGTCACCTACTAATTGCATAATTTCCTGTAGAGCTAGAGCCTCCAAATTGATAATTTTAGCAGATCTTAATGCCCTGATTCATAAAAAAACAGACCTATATCTATCTATATCTCCCTCCCAAGTCTTTCTGTTCAAACATGAATGGTGCGTCCAAAAGGCTTGAGGAAGTCAGGTGATGAAGTATCATGAGAACCAAAGTGGCTATGGAGGAAGGTGTGGTGGATGAAGGGTTCACTCACAGGGCTATCGCCTGGGAGACCAGGGTTCATGCCCTGTGTTACTTTTAAACTTGTTTTTTGTTTGTTTGTGTTCAACTTATTGGTGTTATTATTATTGGCTTATATTTAGGGTTAGGCACGAAGCCCTTTCTGGCAGGATGCTCTGAAAGCAAACTTCTCTGGTGTGCAAACTTGATATAGGTGATGTTGGTTTCTTTGAGCAGTGGGTAGGAGCACTGAACGAGCAAACACTCATATGGGTAGTTTTGGCAAACAAGGTTTGGTTTAGGTTGGAAAATAGACAAAACAATGGCTTTGAATGTTATGAAAGGTTAATGAACATATTTGACATGAGCAGAAAGCAACACTGCTTTTTCATATTTTCAACTGCACAATTGTAAACATTTAATGGTGGTGTAAGTACAATGATTATGTTAAGAAAATGGTTCTAAGAGAGACAAGATAAGAAAACCCTTTATTTGACCTGCAAACAGGGAAATACACAGTTACAGCAGTTCAGAAAATAGAAACAGTTTAAATACAGAATAAGATAGAGAGATAAAAAAATGAAAAAAGAAAGAAAAGAAAAGAAAAACTGGAAACAAGGAGGTATATTTTAAATATATTGCACTCTTGCATTCTCTACATACCATTATGAAATCTTAATTAAAGCAATACAGATGGATTACATGTCATACAAGTAAATAAAAGGTTTTAAATTAGCACGTTTTTTTTATTGCAGTATGGTTTTACCAAAGAGAAGTGAGCAGATGAAAAGAGATAAAGTTTGATAACTTCTGCTTCCTCAAACTTTAAGAATATATTATGAATTCCCACCTCCTAAGGGCAAACAACACGTTTTATTGTTTTAAACATGTAACTGACATGAATCCATTCAACAACAGATGGGCCAAATAACTGAAACTGAATTTGAAATATTCGAAAGCCCTGAACCCCATCCCTGTTCTTATGTGTGGAGGTTTGGATGTTGTTACAACACACCATCTGATGTGTGATCACGTCGTGTTTGCTGTCGCTGTGTTTGTTTTAATTAACCAGGTTGTTCGTGTTGGTGTGTGGGTTAATTGGCTGATTGGTTATTGTGTGGGTGTGCATCGTGCTTGCTTGTGCGCATGTGTTTGTGTGTATGTGCTTCTTGTTAATTAGTAAATTATAATGCAGCAGGTGTAGAAAGACTAGTGAGTGAAAGGAGGGCCTGTTGCTGCTTCCCTCATTCATGTCATTACTCTTCTGCAGTAGATGTACAGCAGTGACATGCAACACCACACCATTTCTACATAACTTGTGTCAACTAAAGCAGGCTGATGGATTCTGCCATTACTCATCGTTCTGTGTGTGAGAGGATGGGTGGTGCTAAAGCAACCATCGAGAGAGGGGGAGAGAGGAGAGGGAGATATGAGAGCCTGGATTGTATGTGAAGGAAAAGGAGGCAGGAAAGGGATATAAATGAACAGATATACAAAGACGGATGTGAACATGTGAAAGAGGTAGAGGTGGGGTTCAGAAAAAGATAGCAGAGAGGTGATATGCAAAAGAAAAAAACTGGGGGGAAAAGGCTAGGGAGGCTGACATGTATCTGAAAGTGTGATAGAAGCACACACACTGGACAGGACTGTTAAAAGAGGATGAGAACAGAGAACAGAAGCAGAGCCTGAAGAGTCAAACGGATTCCAAATGAGAAGGAATCTCCGAATGGGAACGTGAGAGACACAATGTGAACAGCCACCAAAGAGACACACGTGAACATGAAAGGTACAGGTGATTGGAGAGGGAACGCTTAAAATCACATGTGAGCACTGAAAATAGTGTGAGGTGCCAAAAAAATGCATTGTTCTGCCAGACTCATTTCTATGTGTGTGACTGCTCAAAGAAAATGCTACTGATTAATTTCAAATTCATTCATAAAAAATGTAATCGTCATTAGACTGAAGAAGTAATCACATATTTTAACTGTAGTTAAAATATGCACATTTGTGGTGATATGTAATGTATTGCTTGTAAAATATGTAAAAAACGAAATGTAAAACAATAAAAAATATGTATTACATTATATATTATGTAAATTACATAATATATACAGATAACAAGACATATGTGAGACATAAAAATAAACTTAATATAATATAACTTAATAAATAAACTTAAACTTAACTAAGAATTAGTGCTTCAGCTGCTGCAAAGCATTTGTATCCCCAATTATATTTTTGAAAATGTATTATTATACCCAATAAGCTTTTCATGAAGAAAAAAAACACACATGCTTGTTAAAACAGAAGTGTGTGAAACATCATGTGAAACACACAGACTGTCTTCAAGGATTAAAAATCCACACACACATGAATATACACAAAGAAACACTACAGCCACTGAAACACACGTGCACACACACACACACACTCACACACACACACACACACACACACACACCATAGTCATTAGGATTATAGGATTTTAAATATTCAACTCTCACTGATCTTTAACTGGACATGATGCATTAAGTTCTCCCTGACTGTAAGTCTTTAATAGTGAATATA
>OMKQ01046037.1:0-11795 GCA_900302335.1 Phycis phycis
TGGAACTACACAGAGAACAGAGAACATCACTACACAGAGAACAGAGAACATCACTACACAGAGAACAGAGAACATCACTACACAGAGAACAGAGAACATCACTACACAGAGAACAGAGAACATCACTACACAGAGAACAGAGAACATCACTACACAGAGAACAGAGAACATCACTACACAGAGAACAGAGAACATCACTACACAGAGAACAGAGAACAATCACTTCCACACTCATAGATACACACTGCTTCATGGTTTACCTGGAACTACACAGAGAACAGAGAACATCACTACACAGAGAACAGAGAACATCACTACACAGAGAACAGAGAACATCACTACACAGAGAACAGAGAACAATCACTACACAGAGAACAGAGAACATCACTTCCACACTCATAGATACACACTGCTTCATGGTTTCATAATCTCTACTCAATTTCCTTCATTTGATTGAGGATCAGGGCTGACAGTCACACCTGCATACAAGGTGATCAGCCTGGGGTTTTTAGCTCCACAACGGTACATGGATTCAGCTGAGTTTATTAACACCACCATTTTGTTTGGCATCAAATGCTACACCACCCACAACAACTTAAAATGCAACGCAATACTGACAATAAAGATAACATGACATTAATTACTGAACACAACACTGTTGATCAAATAAATAGCACGACTCTTGAGTCAAGGTTAGTGTGTTCAGTGTACATTTACATTTAGGGCATTTAGCAGACGCTTTTATCCAAAGCGACTTACAAAGAGTACATTTGTCATCATGTACATGGTGCTTCAACAACTCACGTTCTTTTCAGACAGCTCCAGTGGGTGGCTGGGGAGGATTTCATTCTTCACACTGCTAAACCTGTCATACAAATACACATTTCAAAACATAAGGGGCAGCACGTGTTCAACTATGTTTTTATGAGCATCCAAGATGTTTACATCGTTACATTTTATTGTTCCATATTTTTAAATACCCTTGTACAATCACAATCGTCAATGCAAATACTAATTTATAAAAAGCAGATGCATCACATTTATCACGTTCAAAGGTTTTCACACGATGGATGTCAAATCACCGCAGCTCAAACTCACCCGCTGCGCAGAGCGTCCTGCACCCCGTAAGACCCGTGGGGGCAGAAGCCGGCCACCGGCACGCTGTCCTTCAGCTGGGAGCGGAGTCCTCGGGTGTTCTAGGACGACACAACAGAACATGAACACGTTGATGGTTCAACTCCCGACGGATCGTCCGAGAACCGAATTCATAAAACGTGAACACCAGGAGGAAAACGTCAATGCTAACGCGGACTAGCCTGACTCGAGTGACTAATCACATTCACAACACGCAGGGCGACGCGCTGAATTCAACTGAATGGTTGTGACGCCTCGGCTGGAATATTGTCAACAATAAAGGAACACACGATACACATTTTGATTGCAGGCGATACGCAAGAGTTATTAACACAATTAATGCAATTATAGCATACCATTATGTGTGTGTTGGTTTCTTTCGCTTTTACTGTTGAAGTCGAGACACTTCCGGCAAGGTCGCACTTTTGTGACGAAACGTCCGTTTCGTTTTGGCGACCATCCGGTTTTGGCAGGACAAATATTCTATGATAGTAAAATAGATGTATATGATACAGACTGTGGCGCTCACAAATCCGTTTTGATAGCGCGATATAGTAACAATATCTGTGTATTTTTAGTTACGCGTCTGAATAGCTTTACTTACTATAAAATATTATACTATATCGATATTATGTCAGTGTTGTTGTGGAAGGGGGTATAGCTCAGTGGTAGAGCATTTGACTGCAGATCAAGAGGTCCCCGGTTCAAATCCGGGTGCCCCCTCATTTTTATTGTCTCTCAGTTGTAGTTTATAGGCTGATGTGTGTGGTTCACAAATGTTGTGTTCTCCTCAGAAACACAATAAAGTACAATGCAGATGACGGGATTTGAGGCGTATTTAATATATTAATATAAATATCCAGTAATATCTTCAATGTAACAACGGTATTATAACCCCAAATGTATATCTTCAAATATGAATAAACAAATTATAAAAACAACAAATAACTGAAATTGAAGACAGAATGTTGATTCTTCTGCTTCATTGTTTTCTGCAACACACACGGTATGTTTTAATTCCCATCTTCAAATAAGTTGGTTTGAGCTGAACAACTGAGATAAAAAATGATGAAATGCGTAATCGTTGCCATAGTCAGTCAACTGTTACATTATTCGCCATTTGTGCAGAACGGTTCAGACTGCATTACATTCAGTTTCACACACAAAGTCGTCTTGTTTGGGTTTAATGGACGGCCCAGCGGTCCGGCCTCCTGCTGGCTGAGCCGCGTTGTGTTGGAAGGAGATGAGGTCCACTCTGCTGCTGCGTTGGACAGAAGGCAGGATGGGAAACCAGCAGGTGTGCACACAGGCTTAAAATGAAACGTTTGGGAGCAACACTCAAGATAATCTGACGTGAAAAGGAATATACATCAATACATAATTAAATGTATTATTTACAATGATTTGATACATTATTCAACACGCAAATACGTTAATATAGAGCATAAAAAACTCCTTATTACCATTATTACTATATTATTATTATACCCTGCATAGCCCTTCCCTCATGCTCTTATTTGTTGTACGTCTTGGCACTTTGATCGCTCTTTGAAACTCGGCACTTAGTCAGAGATGTTGTACACTAGCAATGGTTAACCTAGCAATTAAAATGCTTGAAACTTGTTCTGGTGACTTTTCTACTGTATTAACAGCAAATGAAATGTTTCACCTTCTTACGACAAATGTACTCTTTGTAAGTCGCTTTGGATAAAAGCGTCTGCTAAATGCCCTAAATGTAAATGTACTCATCATGTTATTCCCCCGCAGACCAGTAGGGGGCAGTATTTGCCAACGCAACGTAACTGCTGTCCATAATTGCACTGCTGCTTATCACTGAATCCCTTCAGACCACAAGTAAACACTGAATGTTTTTGTCTCCCCTCAAAGGAAGCCGAGTACAAAAGAAAGGATCTACCTCTGAAGCACTCAGAAGAATGACTGAGCGCCAAGCTTGTCCACTCGGTCATGTAACTAAAGAAACAGAGAAACGCACCACAGTGAAGCATCTTAATGTCATCCCAATAGAAGATGCAAGTAGGCCAGTAGACACTGTGTGTCTAGACACACTGTGGAGGATGTCTACAGGCTGCTGCTTGCATTCCTCAAATACCATTGATTCACTTTGAAATCCCCAAACCCCTTTCATAAAGAAAACAAAAACACAAGTCCATCTCCCCTAGATGAGACATATTTCTATTCAGCCGAGGGGAAAGACTTTTTTTTTACTCTTCAAAGTTGAGCGCGTTGGTCCACTCCAGGAGCTCGTCCACCTCCCAGTCTGCGATGTGATTGGCTGTTCCACGGTGCTCCACGTCGTGGATCATCCCCTGCACCGCCCTCTCCACCAACACCGCCTCCTCTGGACCCCCTGCAGGCGGCCTCGCGCCACCACCAACGTACCTGGTGTGTGTGTGTGTGTGTGTGTGTGTGTGTAGGACAGAGGAGAATACGGTGAAGAAAGATCCATGTAAGGAAGGGAGGGGACAGGAGATATATTACAGCATGGAGAGAGAGAGAGAGAGAGAGAGAGAGAGAGAGAGAGAGGGAGAGAGAGAGAGAGGGAGGGAGTTTGAGCTGACATCTGTTTCATCCATTCTATCTTCCTCTTCCTTCTCCTCTGCACTACATCCTGCTGCCGTTGCAGCCTACAGTGGTGGAACTCCTTGTGGTGGTCGCCGTTGGCCTCCATGGGGTCTCCGCCCGCAGGGGGCTGTGGTGATGGGACAGCCAGCGACAACATGTACAGGATTAACTGTTCAGTTCATGTTCAAGTCGTTTATTATCACATGTGCAGCATCACCTACAGTCATACTGTACAAACTGTACAATGAAATGTTTTGGACAAGGCCCAACAATGTTCCAACAAGGAACGACAAATCAAAGAAAAATAAAATAGAACAAAATAAAGGTATGATGGAATAAAATAAAAGTAGCAATGGAGAATGATCTAAAGATATAGATACCGATGTGCAGGTATAAAGTGCATGTGCTTTATGTATTATACAGAAAGTGTCGAGCTATACAGTGTCCATAGGTTTGAGGTATAGTTCAGCGGTTCAGTAGCCTGATGGCCTGTAAGTAGAAACTGTCCTTCTGTCCAAATTGTGCAATCATCTTATAACCATGATAACCAGCTTGTAGGGAACCGGAGCCAGGATGAAGCAGAACCGATGGAAAAGGGCCAGTGCTCGCGATGTCTCGACTTGACTTCTTAGTTTAAAGTCTAAGTCATGTTCCGCCTCCAGCTGTTGTCAACAACAGAAGTACAGTGAGTTTCCTGCTTAATGTTTGATGGCAGAGGAGTCGCCAGAGGCACATTTTGCACCTGAGTCCAACCCAATGCACGAGTTCATATTTGCACAAAACATCGCGTCACTTTCAAGTAATGTTTGCTTCTTCTGGCTGAGTTTACCTTCTGCTATTATACCTTTACCAGCTAATTGGTTTGCAGTAAAGGCTTTGACATTTAAATTCAATCCCTGCGTTGTCATGATAGCAGTCGGGTCCAAAGAAAACGTGTTTGCATGCATATTAATCGTTACTCTTCAGTTATTTAGCTAACCACTATTCATCCGGAGACAGTGAGAGACGCAGGGAACTGGGGAGCAGACTGAGGGCTGAGGCTGCCTGCAGACACCGGGGCGTCTCACCTGTCGCTCTCTCACCTGTCGCTCTCTCACCTGTCGCTCTCTCACCTTACCGGAGAGAGCAGCCGCCAGCCGTTGTTCTCCACCCTGCGGTACCATCCGGACCGGTTCGGCGGGATCAGAGGCAGGCCGCCGTGCGTCTGTGTGGGCGCAGGGCGCCTTTGGTGGGCGTAGTCTCTGGGGCTGTTGGCGCACATGTCCACAATGGGTCGGTGGGTGAAGATTTTGTAGTAGATTCTGGGGGGGAACTTGACCTGAAAAGGGGAAATAGGTGCATTTAGGGGACAGTGTGGCTCAAAGCAGAGAGGTCTACCTGCAGGCACCTCGGAGATGCTTAACCCTTCATCATCATTAATGATATGTCATAAAAGAAAATTAGTTGGAAGAGGGTTTGGACAAAAGGAAGATAGAAAAAACAGCGGGGGTTTTGGTTTTGCCTGCCAGTGGAATTTTGCACAGTACGTCCACAGGGAGGTTGTTCCTACCCCACCCAGACGGAACCTCACATGCACCCCTGCAGCTGCATCCAGCAGGACAGCCTGGGAAACAGAAGAGCAATGTGGTGGCTAGTGTCCAATGAGAACCAGCACCTGGGCTCTACCTGCAAGGGTTTCAGTAAAGATGTCCATCTCCTCCCCTGAATGTTTGATGACTTGATTTGACATTTGGTCCATTTTTATTCAGATTTGATTTTCTAATATTTAAAATGTAAATTCTGACCTCCCGGGGGTTGACAGATCTGAGCAGCCCGCGTGGATCTCCGTGGTAGCGGAAGCTAATCGTCCTTTTCAAGTAAGCGTAGATCCGTGTGTCCTATTGTTTTTTTTATTTTTATAAAACAGAGCGAGATGGGATCTTTTCATTTAATTTTCATTTTCATTTTCATGTGCGCCAACGTGCGATATAGCCACCGTTCATTGTAGTATACCTGTAGCAACGTGCCCTTCATCCAGCACACACACACACACACACACACACACACACACACACACACACACACACACACACACACACACACACCCACCACATGCCTTCTCCAGGCCCTCTGGATGATCAGGGCTGCGCCTGGCTCCCCCTTAGCTGGGCCAGACCCTGCCTCCGAACTGCAGCTTGTGCTACTCAGCCGTGGAGGTGAGCGGGAGACAGGTGAGACGGGAAGACAGGTGATGAGACACGAAGACAGCAAACGCATGCGTGCAACTAAACTAATTCAGTCTGGGCGTAATTTCTTACCTACACATGCCTTCGTGGTTGGCCAGAGGAATGTCTAAGAAGGCCTTTAGGTAAAACTATAAATACACAAAATGAGAGGGAACGATGAATTAAAAAATAAAACAGAAAGAAATTGTTGCAATTCCTCACTTGACCGAGCCTTATAACAATGACGATAAATGCGTTTTAATGAACGCACGCCTCACGCCGTCTTGCAGGCGGTTAATTAGTACCTTACCTTCTTCGATGTAAAAAAAAAATTATAAAAAAATTAAGCAGGCCTACTCAATATCTCCACTTGTTCATATTCGCAACCCATTGACCCACGATGGATGCGTTCGGCTGGCGATGCGTTTGTTACTTGGCAACGTTACGCACGTAAACACGGCGAGCGCACAATCCCCGTCGGGGGTCGGCCGGCCGCTCCCTCCATACACGCGTAATTGCAGCCCTGCGTCGCCTGTTAAATCTGCTATAGCAGCAGCTCGCATGACCTGGCTTTGTCCCTTTTCTATGGACAAAACTTGAGATAACAACATGTCGACCGATAAGCCGACAGAGATTAAGAACAGAGGTCATGTTTCTACGGTCCTCGTGTTCTTCTACAATTCATTGATCGTTGGATTCGGGTCCTCTCAGAAACCTCCCGGACCACTTCCTTCTCTTTCAGTGGCCAAACACGGGGAGAGCTTTTCCTATCAATGTAGATCAATCGATGTGGAGCAGCGGCCGACTCAGCCTGCGCTCCAGAATTGGCCAGCGAGCATATTTACTTACAGCCTGCAATAGTGACTCCCCGCCGTTTACTTTAGGTGGAGGCAACCACTCGGTTGTCATCACGACCTTTTGCTGACGACGAAAAAAAGAGAGATAAATACACATGCAGTTTCTGAGCAGAACACCGGCGTGCACACCTTCACCGCGTCAGGCCGCGGCCGGTGGGAAACAGGGAAATAAAGCCAGCAATTCTCCCGGTGTTTATTCAGCAAACACAATGAACACACAAACATCAGTGGACAACATTGGAACAACAATGGAACATATGATGGGATATAATAACTCGTTTTAAACGTGTATTCCACCCAAATAGTATTTAAACGACAGTACCACATAGGCCTACTACACATTATTTGAACAATATTTATAATTTCTTTATTTTCAATTATCTATATTATTTGTTATTATTGTACATTCGTCGATCATAAGCCTAGAATCCCACATACTACCACATACTACCCTCGCGTAACACAGGCTGAAAAGCACTGGTGCACAATGACCATCAGGATGAAGGCCCCTTCAAGAAGAACACTTTAGAGGCTGCATAACATCTAGCGTCCCTCTACTGAGTCACGTTCATGGCATTACGCAACCCTAGAAACACAGTGGTACTTAGCAGGTCACTGGGCCACTGGAGCGCTCACTTAAGGCCTGCAAACAGCAAACAGGGTTGATAGAATTGATCTGGTCAGTGCACAGGATGGGGTAAGGTAAGGTAAAGGGGCATTTAGTGACTTACATGGGGGAACATCCTGTAGACTACTGCACTTTAAACCACTGTGCCACGCAGCAAATCATTCAATCCATCTGTTTGAATTGTACTTCCAAATCCAAGTCTTTCTTGGAAAACAAGAGATGTGTATATCAGACAATACATCAGCATATGTACATTGAGTAATACCTTTATGATTTTCTTTCCTCTGTTGAACCTTTGTTATTTCTTTGACTTGTAACCTTGAAGGATATTATGATATATTTGAGATATTATTAAGTATTAAATGGTACAGCTGCACATGTACACGTATACTGTGAAGAATGCACTGCTAAACTAATCGGTTCATTACTTGCTGTAGTTTAGCCCATGAGGTCAACACCCAATGTGTTTACTGAGACAGCGCCCAAGAATGTCCTTCAACACAGCATGAACCACGGCGTCAGTACTGCTGATGTTCAGAGGACGCAGCTCACCAAGGATGTGGCGTTTCAACACCAGAGCTCAAGGCCAAGGCTGACGACAGACACTTAAAGAATTAGATGGTCAGGAGATGAGTATAGACTTTCATGATTTATTCAGAAAGCTAAGAAAAACACTGCAAGACATGGAAATGTGTGATAGCTTTTTAGTAAAAAATAAAAGAAGAAATAGAAATCTGTATTGACATTTAAATATTAGGCGACAAATGAAGGCCTATTTGAGCATCATCTCCACCCATCAGTAGAAACACATTCTATTGATAATAGAATTCTATTGATTCTATTGATAATATAAATAATATAAAAAGTACGTAACATACTTTTTATATTATTTAAGGCCAAACCTTAAATGTGGGTATTTTTATTAAATAAGCAAATTGCCCTTGTAAAAACTGCTAAAATAATCAGCTTGTAATTGTGTTCCAAAAAATATATACAGTCATAATGTTTCAGCAAATAATATTATAGTACAATATAAAGATTTTGTATACATAATAGCCTCCTATTGTTGGGTCTTATGTGGGTTTTAAAGACTTGGTTGTACCTTACAAAGCAGAATCAGATAAATAAGTACAAAAATAGCATAATCTGTCACCAAAGCATTGTTACACTTTGATCATATGAATAAATCAAAAAACAAAGGAATTCATAGCAATCTTTGTTCAGATACTCTTTACCCATTCCCATTTTTCTTTACTATTGCATTCTTATTTGTAATGCATAAATTTGACACACATTGTTAATTTGATATCTCATTCCATCACTTTGACTCAAAGAATAAAAATTGTATAAGATGAGAGAAAAAGCCTTAATGAAAGTGCAGGTCAAACCTCCGTCACCATCGCCCTTATTTCCATCGGTCTCTTATGTAGTTAAATGTATCCGCTCCTCATATTCTGTGACACATTACTCAGAATGACATGACAACAAAAGACAAAAAAAAAAAAAAACACAATAACTGTCCATCTCCGTCTAAAGTTCAGTTCCTCTGCTGTCAGTCACACCCAAAGTGCTACTCCAGAAGGAATGCGCTTCCTTCTCTGGTTCACAAAGCGCTCTCTTTATTGTCATCTTCCTCAGAGTCCAAGTAATACTCATCATCCGTGGTCGAGTCCGAGCTGCTGTCCGAGGACTCATCGCAGTCCGAAAGGCTGGCGACCAAACCCCTGGTGGGCAGCATCCCTCTGACTGACAGTCCGTCGCCAGATGCTCCAGGGGACACGGGGGAGGTCGAACCGCGGGGTTTGGACATCAGCCCGGCGGCTGGCAGGGCAGGAGACGGAGGTGGGGTCAGGGCACCTTCTGGATAATACTGGAAGCGACCAGTGTCCCGGGATCTGGGACCCGGCAGGCGGTCCTGCGGTGAAGTTGTGGGACTCTGGCCTTTGGGCGGGCTGCTCCCTGAAGACCAACAGGACAGAGGGGTCAGCGATCGAGGGAGCGACCTCGATCTCATTTCACCTGGGCTGGAGGACAGTCGGTAGCTCCGCGTGTTTCCCTGCTCGCCCATGCTCTGGCATTTGTACTTGGATGTCTCCAGTGCTGGGTCAGAGAGGTTGTCCACACTCAGGACCCGCAGCCCCTTTGAGATACGCTCTGAGCCCAGACGGCGGCTCGAGACCACTGAGCTCACGGAAATGGAGCGCCCGGCGTCGATGCCATACTTCAGATCTGCACAGGAAGAGTAGGACGGCAAGCGCTCCTTGCCTTGACCGGGGCCTCCTGTCGATGGACTCGTGGACATCTTCCGCCTCGCCATACCCAAAGGACTGGCTGACCGTCCCATCTCACAGGGAGGAGTCAGCTCTTTCGGACTGTAGAAGACACTATCATCATCAGGGGTCGTAGGAAAGGGAGAGAGTGTGGATGTGGAGGGCAATGGAGCGAAGGGGGAGCAAGGCCTGTTGGTGGAACCAGTACATAATGTTGTCGTGGAGTGAGGGTCCCCAGATGGCTGCTTGCAAGGATTGGGATTCCCACATTGAGTTTTGCTAGTTTTGACATTGACCCCATCACCTTTATTGAAATGCTGGCACAATTGTCTGGGGCTAGTCCTTTCCAACTGGGCTTCCCTTTCCGTAAACGGTTGGTTTGAGAGCGAAAACCTCTCCCGAGCATTAAACTCAGGTGTTGTGTCTGAGGAACTAGAGAAATCATCACCGCTCTTTCTCCCCAGCTGTTGTGCTGGTACGAGAGTATATCTGTTTCGTTTCCATCTGTCCTCCTTTTCCACCTCCCTCCTCTCCAGCTCATCATTTGTATCCCCTACCATGTCCATTCTCTCACCCTCTTTATCCCCTTCTAACGTATCATTACTTTCAACGGTGATGTCACTGTTGTTGCCGTCACTCGATCCACTAATAGAGGGTGTCTTGAAGCTTTGGTTACAATTTGGAGAGTCATCAGAACGCATACCACTGATATGTTGTCGGAGTTTGCTGACGATGTGGTCCATTTTGTTAATTCCTTTGTGTGCACTTTCCAGTGTTGCTTTGTGCGGTACAACATGTGTTTCCTGATTAGCAGGTAAACAGACACCAGGTCTGCTGCCGCTTCCATCCTTCCTTTCATCCTTCCAGGAAGGAACGTTGCCGTTTGTGCTGCTGTCGGCGGCCACTGTGAAGAGAGGCAACCGAGTGTCCTTTGTGCCGCCCGCATTAGATTTGTGACTCAACGGATAGTAGTGATCGCCCTCAACCCCGCGCTTTTTTGCTCTCAGCAGTGCGCTCGGCGTCATCCCCACGGAGAACCTTGTGGTGGACGCGCACTGAACCAGGGATCTGGGTGCGGTGTTGCTTGACGAGTCTGTTGAATTACCTTTAGAAAGGCTGTAAACAAGTGTTTCAATCACATTCAAATGCGTTGAGGGCGGTGGGAGCATTTTGTCATGTGGCGCGGCCTGTGGCGAGACACGCTCTGAGCCAACAACCGCTCTGTTGTCCTCTTGTGACGCGCCAGTGTTTTTGTTCCTGAGAAGACTAGGCTTCCTGCTATTGTTGTCGGCTTTTTTGTTGTCGGCGTTTTTTAAGCCCTCTCGCGAGACAGACCTGTTTGGGAACGGAAGGGGAACAATTTGAGTTGGGGGAACTGGGTCTGGAGAACGTGGGGACCGGGGTGGGGTTCTGTTTGTGGCTGGGTCAGGTGATAAGGAACTAGGCCTAGAGGTAGGAGACGGCGAGAGGGTCTGTTGCTGAAAGCCAGAAGGAGATGTGGGCAAAGAGTTCTTGGCATCCCCCTGTGGGGAACGTGTAGACTTGAGGGAGGAGTAAGGTGGAGAGCTATAACGTAGTTGATAGCCAAAGTCTGAGGGAAGAGAGAGTGGTGTGGAGGAACGACATTGGGTAGCCCTGTCTGACGGCCTCTTATCTGGGCCCGGTGATGTGGACAACATCCAATCCATGGGGCTAACAGGGTTATCAGACACAGGATGCGGACTTCTCTCTCCACTCTGTGTCTTCACGCCTGTGGTCTTGGGAACTGGGGAAAAGAGGGGGGAGGATTGCCGAGCATCAGACGGACTGCCTTCCCTGAGGAAAGAAAAAATAGAGGGGCTTTCTAAGCTACGAGGAGATCTGGTTAGAGGTGAAGGGCTGGACTTTGGCAGTGGGCTTGTGGCCTGGCCCTTGTCATCCTCGGACTTCTGCACATCCACTGAATCCTGCCACGTCACCCTTCTCCGACCCTTGGGGGATATGTCCTTGGAAGAAATGTCCAGGCCTTCGGAGAACGTTCTCGGTTTTTTAGATAAGGAGGATTTTGGGGAGGGAGAGTGCACAGGTGTGGGAGTCAACGGGGGTGTCAGGAGAAACGAGGTGCTAATCAAAGGGGTTG
>OMKQ01046039.1:0-20004 GCA_900302335.1 Phycis phycis
CGGAGCATGCCGTCACTCACAGAGGAGATCCAGTCATTCTCCCGGAGCCGCTTGCGGCGGCAGTGTACCAGGGTCACATCTTTAAGTGGACGACGCATCATCGAGACGTGGAAGGGTTCAACAGTTACTGTGGTAGAGGACCACTCCCCCCCCGACAGCACCATGGGCTACATCCCTGACACATCATGGGACCTGCAGATAGGACGCATTAAACCCTTCTTACTACTGGGTGAGCTGAGAGGCTTCTGACTGCTGACTTCACTTACACTCAAAAATACTCATTCAGACTTCACAGAATTCATTTTCTAAAGTCAGGATTCATACATTGCTATAATTAATACATCATTATACTTCATCAATAACATTACTCTTCAAATGAACTGAATTGTATTGATTACATCGATTGATAAAATGTTGATTGATAAGATACTGATTCATATTTTTGGGATTATTGATAATTGATTGATAATTGATAAGATGCTACTTTTTGTGTTTTAGGTTCTCAGGATGCAGCCCATGACTTTGGAACTCTAAAAAAATACAAGGTATTGATTACTTGTTTGTACCATACTAGCAGGTCTCCTGGAAGCCAGTGAAGTGAAAGACATAAAATGGAAATTTGTCTTATCTCTAGCAATCTGGCACTGCGGTAAAAACTGTGAAAACAGACAAAGTATAGTACACAGTACAGAACAGACAGTACACAGTGTAGAACAGACAGTACACAGTGTAGAACAGACAGTACACAGTATAGAACAGACAGTACGCGGTGTAGAACAGACAGTACACAGTATAGAACAAACAGTACGCAGTGTAGAACAGACAGTACACAGTACAGAACAGACAGTACACAGTACAGAACAGACAGTACGCAGTATAGAACAGACAGTACACAGTGTAGAACGGACAGTGAAGTATGCTGGAGGGCTGGGGGGCTGGTGGGCTGGGGGGGTCTATTATGTACCGGTTTAGAATGGTCACAGCAGAGGGCACAAAGTATTTCTTGTACCCATTTGTCCTGGCTAGTGGGAGATTGAGTCTCCTGCCAGGTGGCAACAGCTGGAATGATGAGTGAAAGGGATGGGTGGGGTCATTATAGACCTGGGTGGCCTTTTTGGTTATGGTTCTAGAGTTGCAATCCTTTGTCTCTGGGGGATTTGCTGGCCTGGTTGTCCACCTGGGTCAGCTTGTCGCTGTGTCTAACTGAGAGGTCACCATACCAGGTAGGACTGGTGACATCATGGAGGCAGGCAACCAGGGCCATTTCATCAGCATACATTACCAGTTAAACAAACTAGTACTCTGGTCATGAGGGCCCCTGGGAGCCAGTTAAACATACTAGTACTCTGGTCATATGCGCCCTTGAAGCCAATTAAACATACTAACACTCTGGCCATAGGGGCCCCTGGAAGCCAGTAAAACATACTAGCACTCTGCTCATCAGGGCCCCTGGCAGCCCAGTTCAAACATACTAGCCCTCTGATTTGGAAAGTGATGTGTGGTCTAGTGGTATGGTGTAAGGTTGTGTGGTCTAGTGGTGTGGTATGAGGTTGTGTCACAGTACCACCACAGTATTGAATATCAACTGGTTACAATGGGAACTGCCCAGGACAGCCAAATTCTTCTACTGGGAGCTGCCCACTACAACCACAGCCTTCTAATGATGGAACTGGGAGCTACCAGGACAGGAGTACCACGAGTTTTCTTTTGTTCTTTTCTTGTTTTTTTATGTGTATGTGTTTTGTGCCTTCAGGACAGGACATCATATCTCAGTAGTCTAACAATAAAGGTAAAAATGTTTTCCGCAGGTGTCTCACATCCTGAATGTGGCCTACGGTGTAGAGAATGTGTTTCCACTGCTGTTCATCTACAAGAGCGTCCAGATCCTGGACCAGCCTGATACTGATCTGACGGCCCACCTCAAAGACTGCTGCCACTTCATCAAACAAGCACAGGAGGAGGTCTCAAATACACACCTCCATACCTTCACCTCCACACATACACCTCCACACATACACCTCTACACATTCACCTCCACACATACACCTCCACACATACACCTCTACACATACACCTTCACCTCTACACATACACCTACATCTCCATACATACACCTCCACACATACACCTCTACACATACACCTCTACACATACACCTCTACACATACACCTCTACATCTACACATCTCTACACTGCTCCAACTACACAGCTACGCCTACACTTCTACATCTACACCTTCACACCTCCACTTCTATACATACACTTCTCCAACTACAGCTCTACACCTACACCTGTAAAACTACACCTCTATGTCTAAACCTCCCCAACTACACCTCCTCCATCTTCTCCTCTTCATCGTCGCTTTTCTCCTCTTCACTCTTCTACTCTTTTATTTTATTCTTTTCTCTCATTATCACTAAATAATTCAGGTGGATTTGAGGTTAGGTGATATATTATTGAGTTTGTGCAGATCATATATCACCGGGTTCATAGGTGTTACAGATACACACACACACACACACACACATACACACACAGAACAGTCACGTCCCCTATATCCTGGGCCAGGTCTTAGATTACAATTTGGTGTGTGTGTGTGTGTGTGTGTGTGTGTGTGTGTGTGTGTGTGTGTGTGTGTGTGTGTGTGTGTGTGTATGAGAATTGGTACCTTAGAAGGACTAATGGATGTCAATACTCAAGTCTTCTACTTGAGTATTGTCAACACAAGAGCTCAGCTGCCGAGGGTGGAGCCTTCAGCATGGCGGGCCGTTGCGAGTGCACAAACTGCGCGGGTTTTAACATTTTGGCAGGAAGGAACACAGTGTTGGCGGTTGGTTACCAGGGATTGCTGGTCGTGGACACCATTATCTACCAATCACCACAGCCTACGAGTGTGCCTTCAACTTGTGCATTGCTTTATTGAGAGACCAGCATGGTCTCACTGCTCCATGTGACTTTTAGTCTACAATGTTAATGCACGTTAAATAACTTACATAGAGGTATAGAGACATACAAGGCTGGTAAAAATGGAATGAATTTGGCCAGTACACCACTGCTAGATATTCACAGGTTTTTTGTTATTTTCCCTTGTTTTGAATCACAATACTTTAGAATATTGGCCTATTTATGGATTTTGTGAGTATGTTGAGTAAAACATATATAGTAATATATGATATTATCATATATTATCTATAAATTATATCAATATATCTATTCAAATAGATTAAATATTTAATACATTACCATGCTTTTTATCAAGAAAAATTTTAGTTGTATATTGGAGAGGCCAGTCTTGGCCTCTCCAATATACAGTACAACAACATACATAACACAACGATATATAACACAACGATATAATCCAATATAATGAGACATTGATGTTTCAATCCAAAGCACAATGCCTGTATGAATTCCTTTGCCATGTTTCTACAATTTTCAATAACATGTTATAGCCGACAGTTATCATGGCTATGTAAACCCTTAGAATTTAAGTGATTTAGGTGATTGCATCTGATTCGTTTGATTGACATTAGTTTGATAGAGATGTTTGGTCTGCAGAGTTTTGAATGGTTGAGCAAGGGGAATTTTTAAAACTCTGTAATTGATTCCACCCAGTATTTGCAATGAAACCTGGGAGATTGTCCTCAGTTTCTTATACTTACTTGTGTGTCTACTGCTGCCGTAACTTCACATTAAACTGCTTAGAATATCAACAATAGCAAGTTAGCACATACCCAATGTCAAGAATGCAAAATGGAAAGTGGTAACCCTGACATGAACAACCCCAGGGCTGCAAACCTTTCTGGACACATTGGCGTGGGATTTAACGGGAGCCTGGGGACATTTTTTTCTCTTCAGCAGATATTTATTTATTCATTTTTGTACTGGAAGTAAAGAGACATGACAGCCAGTTTCATAATTTAGAATCCTACCCCAGCCATGAAAAAATAAACATTGAAATTACACTTTTTTTATTTTTTATTTAGTTGTGCCCCTACTTTTATGGACTGTGTTCCTAAATATTTCAACTAGTACAGTGCTGCCAGGGAAAAAAGTCAGTGTAGAGCTCTGTCGAGTGGTTAATACCGCTTGTACTACATACAGTTTTACAAGTAATAATACAAACAATAACAAAATTAATGAATGCATACAGTTTGGAGCAGAAATAATTAAAACCTTGTGTCTTTTTGTATTTAGATACATTTAATGATTTTGATTGCAAATGTCACCTGCTTTTATAAAGGAAAGACATTATTTAATACATTTTCATTGTGACCCCAAAATGTGGTATTCCCTCCTACATGTTTCCACTATGTAGTGTTGAGCTAGCGGTCAGTAGACCTGACCTCACGGCTGGCTCTTTGCCACAAGAGGTTTCTGGTCTTACTCGTGGAGTAGGTAGTTGCTAGTCCATGTTTCACTAGATCCTTGGATGTTCTGAGGAAAATGCGTGTGTTACATCTGTCAGTGTGTTGGCTGCTTTCCTCAAAGCAACCTTGCAACCAACAATTTTCCCTACTTAAAATTTTAGTACTTTTAGTAGTAAGTATTCATGTTTATTTAGATCATAATAATGGTGGCACATAATCATGTACAAGATATATGATAGTACTAATGATATACTATAGCATTTGACTGTTGATGTTAATCTTGAGTGAATATATATTAGATAACTTTATTTCTGTCTTCCTATCTTAGAACGGAGTGGTGTTGGTGCACTGCAACACAGGTGTGTCCAGGGCAGCAGCTGTGGTGATTGGCTATCTGATGTCATGTGATGGCCAACCGTTTGAAGAGGCCTTGTCATTGGTAAAGACAGCACGGCCAGTCTGCTGCCCCAACCCTGGCTTCCTGGAACAGCTGCAACGATACAGACCACCCTATCCTTAACCCTAGCACTAGAAACAGGGTTAGGGTCAATACAGACCACCCTATCCTTAACCCTAGCACTAGAAACAGGGTTAGGGTCAATACAGACCACCCTATCCCTAGCACTAGAGCCCAGCACAGTGACCTGTCCCTGTTGCTGACCAACTAACACTTAGGGACCTCCCTTCTCTACAGACCAGCAGAACACAGGGGGATTTTACTTCTAATAAAGAAACAAACAACATATTTCCAATTTGTCGTAAAACCAAAAATGGGTATTTTTTTAAGTGAAAAGTATTTATACAAATGTAAAATAAACTCACCTTGGATTCCACTCTTTTCTGCCAGTGGCTGCCACCTCCTCTCCCCCTCTACCTGTAGCCTACAGTACATTGAAAGTGGTTGAAATCAGCTCAAGTTGCAGTGAAGAAACACAATCCATGAAATAAATTCCATATCAATAGGAGACAATAGGATTCAGGAGGAAGTGATGCAAAGTACTTTGCCAACAGCAGGGCAATATGACACATAGCGTGTACGTCAGAATGCAGCATTGGGTATTTTGTTGGCGATATGGCGCCATTTGGAGAGGACTGTAAAATCCTAGATAACTCATGTTTGTGCATCATTTGGTTCCAGTAACTGTAGATTCCCAGGCTAATACGCATTCGAATCAAAGGCTGCATTGGGAACACGGCCTTGGGAACATAGGACCCTGGGAGACCACAGGTGTAGAACCTGGGAACAAAGGACCGTTTGTCATATTCCTATTATTTGCCGTTTAGCCTCACAAACCTGAAGTCTGATGGACGAAGCGTTTATTTTTCTTTCGCTTCGTTTGGACCAATCACGTTGATTGGATGTGCACGCCTGCAATTGGCTTTTTACAGCGGAAAAAAACTACTAAACTAAAATCCCGTTCTGAATGCGCTGTCGATTTAAATAGAATACCCTCTTTTAAGCTTCGGTAGAATATCTCCGTAACAACAGCTGAAATACGGCGTCATTTCTGCCTTTAGTTTCCGTGTGTGTGTATCTCCCCGAACACAGTAGGACTGCTGGATCCTAATGATGTGCCAAACACTCCGGGGAACGTAGGACACCGGGATAGGACCTTGGGACCATGGGAATTACCTTTAGTGCTGCGATGTGAAGTCGTGATGATGTACAAGCCCTACTTTGTCTTTATGCAAATAAAATGTTTGGGGTAGGCTACTAGCCAATCAATTGAGCCTTAATACCGTTATTTACCAAAGTATAACCTACAGGTGTGCATTCACACCAATTACTTATTCCACAGCCATCATCTCATTTGATTAACCTGTTTGATTCGACTATACTGCAATGCAGGATAATAATAATTGAGCTCATCAGCAAGTCAGTTAACACTTCTCTTTCCTAATATTATATCTATAACATTATTCTCTGCTTTGATGTGTGTAACTCTAGGGCATACGACAGGAGACGGGGCAGGAAGAATTCCAGAGGAAGTTGTTGATTGGCTGTTGCAGATCAGATGATGTGAGGTCTGTCAGGCCTGTCGCGCCGCTCAGTGAGGACACACAGGGGTTTGGTTGTCTCTCTGTACATGAATGTGCAGCTTGATTGGGACTTTTGGAAGGGACAACTCAGTGGTTTCTTGACATTGGTGGGGACATACCCACAGAGTCCCTAAAACCAACGCCTATGGAGAGGTCAATGAGCGCTAAAGATGTTTTTTTAAATATTAAAATATATATATTTCTTTAAATATTGGGTTGACGCGCCCCCGTCACCTGGAAGAGCGCAGGGTTGGTGACCGGTTCAGACGGAGACGACACGATGGAACCGTTGCCGGATTATAAGGAAAGTCCAGCATGAAAATGTGATCGAATTTCTTCCCCTGGGGTGTAAAATAAGTGCGGTAGATCTTTCCCGCGACCGCGTGTGACCCGACGAGACACATGGGAACCCTGTCGTCCACTATGAGGCGGAGGGAACCGGCGGTAGTGATGGTTGGGGATCACAGGTTGGTAACGGAGGACGTCCCCTGGAAGAGCCCAGGTGTCAAACCGATCGGAACTCCAAATGCCGGCAACGGTTTGGCGGGGAGAGGTAGGCATCTGATTTTAATATGCAGATCACAGATATAGGGATGCTTCTCATTGTTTTAATATTCATATCATTATTTTTTCTTTAATCCATCTCAAACCTTAATGCCTTGGTGTGAATGCCAAAGCGGCATTTTTCTGACTGTGTTCTTCTTCTTATTAGCACACACACACGAACAGGGTGTGTGTGTGTGTGTGTGTGTGTGTGTGTGTGTGTGTGTGTGTGTGTGTGTGTGTGTGTGTGTGTGTGTGTGGTATATGTTAGAGTTTTCATCGTAGTTTGATCGCAGACCTTGATGGGTGTGTTGAGATTGTTCACATTTGATTGAATGTTTTAGTTCTCTAGTGTGGATATTCAGAATTCCTATTTGAAGAACTTTACTTGATTGTCAGGACTAACTTGTCACAAACAGAGACACATGTGTGATAACGATAGGCCTTCTCGCTTTTGTATTCACATAGTAACTCCCACTGTTGTACGTTGTTAGGTTTGTCTGGTTACTAACCTTGATACCATTGCCCTGGGCCAACTAAAGCTCAGTGAATGTTCTAGCAGGCTGCTGTATACTGTACAATAAGAGGGTTAGGCAAATAGTTTTATTCATAAAAAAATGATTGTGGCGGAAAACAATGCTATTATGATCATCAATATGACTAATAATCAAAACCATAAAGATACATGTAGAACACTGTGACCACATCATAGGGTAATTGTAATCAGTCAGCAGAGCCCTGTCTATGTATTGTAGCTCTATGCTGGTGCTAATTAGGGAGCCATGTTTTGCTTGTTGAGAACGGCAAGCCTTCTTCACTGACAAAGACTGTGAATATATTAGAGAAACTCACATAGAGCTGTTGGCTTTAATTATGTCTCTAGTGTCACTCCACGACTGATTTGCCAATCACAATGAATGTTTGTGAAGAGACAATTATTAGCCAATCAGGACCACACACTCCATGTTTATTATGAGGGAAAGAATTCCCAAATACAATAATTTGATGACATATTCATCAATTCATATTGATGACTATAATGTGAGGAAAGAAATACACAATGACTGCAATTTGATTGCTTGTGAAATAAAAGTAAGCCTAACCCTAACAAACAGTACGTTACAGGCAGCTGAGACAAGTCATGAATAACATTTGTAAAAGCAGAAAGAGTGAGTAGGCTGAGGTTGCAAGGGTTAGGGTTACTTTATGTTTAATGAATGTACAATAGGCATAATTCATATCGCTGTTACTTCAAGTTACTTCAATCAGGTAGATGTGGAGACTTTGCAGCTTACTGTTTCACATCACGAATAGCACATTGTTTGCACAAAGCAATTAGCAGTTTTGTGCAGAAGTAGACAAATAGAGTATAACAACATCCGCTAGGCTTGCAGCGCTGTATTATATATAGATATATATATGTGTTAACTTAATTTTGATAATTTGCTGAGCCTTATTATAAATGTTGCTCCATTTATTCCACCTGCCCGTGAGGCCAGAGGACTGTTTATCTGTTGTGCTTTTGATTTGTGTTCGGTTCTGTCACAACAAATGTGTCCTTTGTCTGTTGTCAAATCTATCTTCAACAGAACATGGTAGCAGAACTTCACTTTGACATGCAGTTCTGAACATTTCCTTTTCAAAACCCGAATATAATGAGCATCCTCCTTTATTGAATTAACCAAGGGCACTTTTCTCTGCCATTAACCTCTCCACCTTCAATCTAACCTACAGTACATGTTTTTTAACTTTAAGTGACCTTAATTATTGTTTTTAATTTAAGTAACTGTGAATCCCTTGCAAATATATGTTTGTTTGCCAGTGAAGAGGAGGGAGAGGTGTTGTTCTCAACAGAAGAGACAAGTTGCGATGGCTCATGGTCAGCTCTCATACCTCATCAGCAGAAGGTTCTGGGATAGTGACCAGTAATAGTAGTATGATTGAGTTATTTTTTTCTTTAATTATTATAGGTATTACGTATAAATTGAAAGGTTCAGATTATTTTAGTTTAGAGTCTATGGTGTTGTGGCTAGTGTGTTTGACTCCCATCAGAAAGATAGTAAGTTCTATTCCCAATGTCCTTATGATGCTCCTTATGTTGCTCTGTCTTGACAAGTCTAACTCAATTCTGTACATTATCGTGTTTGGGAATGGGCAGGTGGTGAACAGTATACCCATCGACACTGACCATGTCATTCCCCACTAGATTGCTCTGTTGTGGAGCATATATTATACAAATAAAGAAACAATACAGTTACACAGTGAGCAGTAGTATGCACATGCATAATAAAAGATAAGACCTAATGATGTACTGAGGGGGTTAGACCACCAGAGGGCGGACTACACCTGCAAATAGATCCAACTACCTCGACTGTGAAGCCGTTCTAGTGTGAGCGGCTGATTTGAATCCATAAAAAAGACATAATTCAAACATGCTGTGCCGCTCTCTCTTCCTCTGTGTTTGATAGACTGTGTGTGTATTCTAATCCATGGTCTTAAGATATTTGTGGTGGAATAAGGTAGAAAATAAATAAATTAGCCAATTGAAAAAGTCCTAAAACTCTCCAGGAAGTCAATGGAAAGCTTGGGTCCCAATTCGTACAGTGTGAACCTTACATTCCACGTAAACAGTAAGATGGGAAGTGCGTAGTCTAGTGCAGGGATTCCCAACTGGCGGGTAGCGAGGGCTTTTTAAGTGGGCCATACAGCATATACCAAACCTTAAGCTTTAGAAGCCCATGAATGAACACATTTTGAATGAATGTTTCAGTGGCGTACTATTTTATTGAGTTCAACCCCAATTGTTGCAGCTTTTTGTTCACTTAATGTTTTGTTTTCCAAAGAAGGCTTTGTTGATAACTGCAATATTGTTAAATGCATTTTTATTTTTGGGTCGTGACATGACTAGGGTCTTGAGGCAAGAACAATTCAGAACTACTGGTTTAGTGGTTAGGTTGTTCGACAAGCCCAAATGAACAATTTAGAACAATACAAATAACAAAAAACAAAGTCTGTTAACGTGGGCCCAAGTGCATGAAGAGCATTATAGAGGGGATTTGCAGTTGTGTTGTACTGTTTTACTTAATATCTAACGATCTATCCTAAGGTGGTTCACTGATCTTTGTAACAACGGCCCCTACAGCCTTCTAAACATACAAAGGAGAAAGTGTTTGCTCCATATTGTAATATAAATATTTGGCACAATCTGTGCCATGGTTTAGCTACATGTTAGCTACAGAACACCAATAGAACAACAACTAACAATAACCCCAACATTCCACAGTTGGGCCAATCCCTTGATAAAACACAGGATGATAACCTTAACCTACCAGTTCAAAACAATCCGAAATCTAGCCGTGATCCTAGCCATGCCAAACCCCAACCTATTTACCATAATCTTTACTGACAGACCATTTCATTTGCTGGCTTAGGTGATTCTGTGCCACAAATCAAAGCATCGCATCAGCTGGCCCATCCATACAGGAAAAGGAAGGGTTTTCAGGGATGTTTCAGAGGAAATACCAATCACAATCGAGCTAGTGAACTGATGTCCAGGTAAGACACTCACCATCATCAGACCAGGTGAGACAGGTAAGTGAGGTGAGACAAGAACGAGCCAGGTCAAGACAGACAGTAGCTGGCAGACTTTTGATCTACTGGTCTCCTTACTTGCTGGTCTACCTGTCTACCTGGTCTACCCTGCTGGTCTGACCATCTAATTCTGCCTAATTCTGTCTAAAATCAGCAACTGGTGTTTCCATGGGGACAATTCAAAGGTCGCTCCACTGCCTGTGTTGTTAATTTAGCTCTCCTCCTCATTCACCATACTGCAAACACAATACATAATACACAGTGCCCCACCTTGCAACCATCACCTTGCAACATGCATTATTTACTCTCCTTTGTGCACCACCACACACCCTCCTGCATGCACCACCACACACCCTGCTGCATGCACCACCAGAAATCCTACTTCAATCACCACTAGATAGCATGCTGCATGCACCACCACACACCCTGCTGCATGCACCACCACACACCCTGCTGCATGCACCACCAGAAATCCTACTTCAATCACCACTAGATAGCATGCTGCATGCACCACCACACACCCTGCTGCATGCACCACCACACACCCTGCTGCATGCACCACCAGAAATCCTACTTCAATCACCACTAGATAGCATGCTGCATGCACCACCATATACCCTGCTGCATGCACCACCACACACCCTGCTGCATGCACAACTAGATATCATGCTGCACCCTCAGGTACCATGCTGCATCATCAGAAACCCTGCTGCATTCATCATCAGACACCCTGCTGCAGTCATCATCAGACACCCTGCTGCAGTCATCATCAGACACCATGCTGCAGTCATCATCAGACACCATGCTGCACCATCATACACCCTGCTACATGCTCCACCATGCACCACGCCGCCTGAACGATTACATACCAACCCTTTTATTTCATAAATATCAGTGATATGATGTAATAATTATTATTATATAGCTTATAACGTATTAATAGGCTTATGGTCATGCACAGCTTTACACACAGAAAGGAGTGAGAAGAGTGAGAGAAATGGGGTGAGTAAGATGTAGCAAGAAAGAGAGGAGGATAGTCACTGAGGATGAGAGAGGGAGAGAAGGGGAGAGATGGGAGGATATAGGAATAAAGAGATGGAAAGGGGGAGAGAGATGGAGGGAGACGAGAGAGAGACAGAGATGGAGGATAGTCAAAGATGAAGATAGAGAAGGGGCGAGAGCATCTGTCTATTCGGAAAATTCCACCACTGTTGGTTTTCATTGTGGAGTAACCACGGTAACAGCGTTCCACTGCTCAGCTCTTCATCCTTCTCTGCTTGCCCTCTTGTTACCATAGTAATCGATTCAATCAATGCATTTTAGCTTTTTAACATGTTTAGCATTCTAGCTATTTAAATGTCCAGCTGTGGAACTCAGTAAACTCTCCCTGAAGGAGGTGGGGGGAGGGGACTGTGAACCAATAAGATGTAAGGACGGGTGGTGGGAGGAGTCTGGTAGCTGACTGAATTAGGAGCACAGCAAACAGCTCACAGACCATCCTCCTCTTCCTCAGGATGGACGAAGAGGAACCCAGCGCGTCAGGACACAACCAGCAGGACAGCATGTGGATCCGCTTGAAGGGAATGTAAGTCTATGGATTTATATAAATATGAATATATATATATTTAGAATAGGCAACATGTGGATCCGCTTGAAAGGAATGTAAGTCTATAGATCACTTTTGTATAACATCAATATAACGTAGTATACTGTGTATATAACATATATGGTCAACATGTGGCTCCGCTTGAAGGGAATGAAAGTCTACAGATCTATATATAGAAACATAATACAACATAAATAATTGTATGAGTATATAACATAAACAAGACAACATGATCTGCTTGAAGGGAATGTCAGTCTAGAGATTTAGCTTGATGTAACTAATGAATATAACTTGAAGATAACCTCTATATATATATATATATATATATATATATATATATATGTATATTTATTTTTTGTTTTGTTTTGTTTTTACATGAGTGGCAGAATCATGAGAAGCATGATACTAGTGTTCAATAAGCAAAACATGTGGTTTCAGTTTGTCCATTTTGATTTCAACACTAAATGTATATATACAGTATTTTTTTTTACTTTGCTACATAATGTATATCGGGGATCCCAGGGCGTAGTAAGCAGCATTACGGTGGGGGACAGGAGGTCACGGCATCCTGTATAACCCATATGTTACGGTGCATAAGCCCTCACCAGTGTCATTATGGCCACCACATCCATACCAGGATTTCAGATTGTTTTTATTTTATTTTATTTTTTTATATGTCAAACAAAAATAACATACATTTGTAGCACTTCAACAGTGGTGGCCTATTTTGTATTGATGGAGCTATCAATGTTAACCGCTTTCCAGATTGAGCTGCACACATCCACATGCACCAGGACCTTCACAACCAAACAATGTGTTCTCAGTATATATGTTTTGTATATATTGTCCATTACATTTACATAAAATTGACATTTTTCTTCAACAATCTGGCAACACAGTATAAGCAGTAAAAGCAGAGAGTAAACAGTATAGAACAGATAGCAAGGAGCAACTGAAATACATGAATTACATGATTTCATATGTTTTGTTAACACAAGGGTGTTGTATTTTGTTATCCCTTTTCTACTTTGCCAGACTCGCACGGCAAAGTAGCAGGGCATTATCAATACAAAAGGTACAATTATAAAGAACATTTATATCAAGGAATGAATAGAAATTACAATATACAAAAGACTGACAATATACAACCCCCTGATCCAGCAGTTATAAACTGTAAAAAAGTGTCTGTAAATGTTTCAAATCAACACATCACTGTGAAGACTGACAGCTGTAGAAATACACATATTAAAATCTACTTCTGCAAGCTTCATCCACCTGGGCAATGACTTTCTTAAGTAGAATATCTCCATAACGAAACAGGAAACAGGGTGTAAGTCCATCCCTGGCAGTTCTTGGTCTGTGCCATCTCCTCCCATAAGTTCAACTTCTACATAGTAGGACTTGGTCCAGCCAAACTACTATGGGGATATCAAAGATGGCTATCTATTCCGTAATGGAGATATTGACGACAGCTGGTGCGGGTGACATGTCATCTTATCAGTTTGAGCTGGTTTAGCTTCATAGAGCGATACAGATTTTACGTAGGAAGGAAGCTTCCTGGTCGATGATGTATCCGTAGACGTGAGTGTTTTTCCTAACCCAGTTCTGCCTGAACTACATAAAATCTGTATGTAATACATATTATCTATGATGCCGGTTGTACATGTAAAGGGGCATTTAGCAGACGCTTTTGTCCAAAGCGCCTTACAATCAGTACATTTGTGGGGTTCGACATGTGGACAGTTGGAGGAGGAGGGGGATCAAGGGAATCGAACCGCCGACCCTACGGTTAGTGGGCAACCCGCTCTGTCCACCCGCTCTACCCACTGAGCTACTGCCACCCCACATGTGTACAGGTGTGTTGCATTTCTCTTAATGTAAGCGACGGAGTGTATGCCACAGTAAAACAAGACGCTCCTCTAATGTAGCACAGCTGTGTTTGGTCATGCTACCTGTGGACATTGGTCCATCATTTGGCAATATAAATCATAGCTAGCTAGAAGCCTGAAAATGAGGGCTTAGACAGCATCTTCAATAATGATGTCTAAATGTCATAGTTTGGTGGATAGATGCATGGGGGAGTGACAGAATTAATCATTACTGCACCTGTTTCACGTCCCTTTAAAAAGGCAAAGTCTTTGCCTCTGCGGATGATATAATCAAAGCGCAGATGTTGTAATGGTTTGCTTCAAGAAGTAAACAGCCTTGGCTAAGTAGAATGAACATGTCGTAGTTTGCCTTATTTTCCTCAACTCCTACATTGGTGACTTATGCCGTCTCAATCATGTGGTGCACAACTTCCAATATCTCATGGATTTGGTGTTGAATTCTGAAGTTCTTATCCATCGACTTCTCCACTGCGGAACACCTGTCTCACCTGAGGACCCGTTTCAACTGACTCAGTCAGTCCGGTCTCATCGCGTGTTTGTTCCTCGGCCATAGGATCACAAGAGAAGGGCCCATACTGCTACCATCAAAAGTGGCTGCAGTTGCGGATTGCCCACGCCCAAGCACAACATAGGCACTGCAGGAGTTTCTGGGGATGTTGAACTTCTACTATCGGTTCATCCCTCATACAGCATCCCTCATACGGCCCCTGCACAAGGTACTCAGGGTGAAGACCCCCAAGCAGGGACTTAACTGGTCAGAAGTTTGCCCTCAAGTCTGATGCCTCAGATAACACCACAGGGTCTGGCAGCCACTCGCTTTGTTGAGTCGACAGCTGCGTCCCACTGTGCAGAAGTACAGTACATTTGACTGTGTGCTGTTGGGCTTCTACCTCGCCATGCCATTTTTGTTCCTGTTGGAAGGCCACTCCTTCATGGCATTTGTAGATCACAAAACACTGGTTTCCGCCATGCTAAAGTCTCATTGTCCACCTGCCAGCAGCGGCACCTAGCCAACCTTTCGGAATGGACCACAGACCTCCAACAAGTGGCAGGGAAGGGTAACGCCTCTCAAGCGCAGTCGGTGGTGTGGCGTCAATTATGCTCATATGGCTGTGGATCAGGTTTCCCACCCAGAGGTTCAAGCTTACCGGACAGCCATTAAATGCCTGCATCCACTGCATTTGGTCAGGAAGCCAAAAGTCCTTGGAGGGCTACATCAAGTGTTACTTCATGCAAGCATATTGTTTGTAGTCCTGCTGGAGGTATCTGAAATTAATATTGGGCTCCAATAAGTTGATAAATACAAATATATAGTAAGGTGGTTAGTTCCTTATAAAATAGTGAACATAACATTTTCGTTGTCTTTCTCTGCCTTACATTGCCTGCTGAAACAGCTGAGATGTACCTGAAAGGGCGTCAGAAGGGGGGCTCATAACACAGGATCATAAAAAGTGTCGTAGCAGTGGCAGCTCCTGAGAGATCACAGGATGATGTCTTATGAGCAGCCACTTCTATGTAGATCATCGCAGAAATGATTACCATTGAGTTTTGTTTACCTTTACTTGGCAGTAGGGGTAACCTCGAATCTTCAACAATTCGAGTCTTCGATAGAAAGACATTTATATAATAATCGAATCGCCTTGTCAGGAAAATAACAGCAGGACATTCCATTGCTAAGATGGGGGTGCCAATTGAGTGATACTATTATATAGCGTTGCTTCGCTTCTAGATTGAAAGCCCCTGTGAGTTATACAATGTTTTTTTCGTGGGGGTGGCAGTTTGACTTTCAGTCATCTGTGTGCAATTAGCTGTGTTATGTTTTACTTTTAATAAATGTCCTTTGTTTGTTAGATAGCCGCTTTGTGTAATGGCAGTGGCACTATCCAATCATTTCTTTTTAAAGTCGAGCACACATTCTAAACCGTTAGTTAAAAAGGATACACAACGTCAGGAAGAAAACTGTTTGGCAGCATTTCCAAACCATTAAAGATGATAAAAAAAGTCAAATGCACACTGTATAGAGCAGCTGTCATATCATACCACTCACACTGGTGAAAATGATTCTCTGTGTTGGTACTCTCTGTGCTGTTCTGCTAACTGAAAAGGTGCCGCATTTCTTCTGTACACTAAAACGATCATTCACATGTATTACAAAATTGTAGTCAGTCAAATGCTCCTAGTCACTTTATCACTTTGTCATGATCGGATGTGGATACTGTGTGTAATCAGACAGAACGGAGCTCTCTAGCCCCACAGTGACCAGCCACTGTTTGGTTTCATAGATGTTTGGTATTAATTATTGTATATTATATTGGCCTATATTATAGTATATTAGGCTAATAGTAACCTATATTTTCTGTCAAATTGAATGCACATGCAGACAAGAACATCATATCGTGATACTTAATTTGTTTGTTTAGGTCAGTTAGTTTCTGTGCCTCGGGTATAGCCAACTATGGGGAAACCCTGCCAAAAACCAGTTTAAACCACGCAAAAGTCACCAGAAATGAGGCATAATTGTATATAAAAGAAAAACCAATCAGTCAACGATGGGTCAGGCTTGAGGTATTTAAGCCATGCCAAACTATTACTGGAGGACACCCCTACTATGCTGGCACTGGTCTATTGTAAGCATTAATCCATTCCCCTTCAGTTTATCTTCAATGAGTTTGAACACATTGCAATGTTTGTGGACTTTATTCAACACATTTTGTATGTGATTGTCAAGCAAATGGAAATATATGTCAGTTTTATGTCATTCAGTTAACAAAGGCCAACTATTTCAATTAATTTCTGTTTGTGATAGTACTGTCATTTCTACATTGTTTTGTGAATATAATGTTTTTATAATGTTCTGTGTAAATCCAGTGAGTACCGGAATGCTTTCAAAGAATGCTCCTGTCCCCCCACAGTAATGCTGCTTACTACGCCCCTGGATCCCAGATATACATTATGTAGCAAAGTATAAATAAAAAAAATATATACATTAGTATAAAAAAGATACACATTAAGTGTTGGAATTAAAATGGACATACTAAAACCACATTTATTGAACACTAGTATCATGATTTATTTAAACGTATTTCTTTCTATTTTATGATCCAAATCATCCATCCAAACAGCAGTTATGTTGTCAACATGTTGATTAGAATAACACAAATGCAATACATTTTATTATTATTTATTCACGCTATATATTAATACTGAATATGTATTATTGTGTCATACATATTATTTATGAATGCTATATTTTTTGTTACTATTTATTAACACAATATGTTTCATAATGTTTACGGCAAAAGCTCAAAGGACATCTATATATCTATAGATAGACACAGTCAGAGGTGCCTCTGTATGCCTTGTATACCTTGTATACCTAGATAAAGATCTCTGACGTCTATATACTGTATATATAAATATATGTATATTGATGGATGGATGGATGGATGGATGGATGAATAGATAGATAGATAGATAGATAGATATAAAATAGACTAAATACAAAATAAATTGGCCCATTGGAACATGGTTTACGAAAACCCATGCCCAAAGCTATAGATGAAATATAGGTATAGAAGATACAGTATATTGACATAGGTGAACGAGAGCTGAGATAGAGATATAAGTTTGATGAAGCTTTAGTTGTGATATTGTTGAGATACAGATAAAGCTGAGAATAAAATTGTTGAGATACTGTATAACGCTATAGATATAGCTGAAATATAGGTGAGCGGTAAATATAGGTTATATCTTAAATATATATAGTTATATCTTAGTTATAGCTGAAATACAGCTGATTTGCGTGTACAAAATGCTATTTGATAAACATCAACTCATTTAACAATCAACTCAAATAAATAAACAAAAGATACTCGTGCACTGTTCTGGTAATGACTGAACACTGGCCCTGAGAGTCAAGGAGGGGCTCAATTGAATTCCATTAACAACACTACCCAGACAGAGATTAAATATATTTGTTTTCAAAATCAATTTAATGTCCAGTTGGTATTCGAAATCTATTTAAGCCCAATAAAGACAAGCGACACTTACAGTGCTCTACTGCTAGAGTAAGGATATTGGAGGTTTCTGTAGCCCCAAGGGTATAAGGGAGAGCTGCAGCAAAACTCTTCTCCACAAGGAAGTGAGACAGACCATACTGGATGGGGCTTGGATTAACGCCGTTGTAATTCCATGTTTTTGTTGGTACAGCACGAAAATGGATCTAAAATACATAATTCACCGCCTATTTTTTTTGTGGGACTTGTGCCTCAACTTAGACTCGTCTGCTGTGCGACTTGACCTACTCGTGACTTAACTGCTTTGAGACTCCAGTCTGTTAGGCAGTGCCACAGTTCTGCCTTTACTGCCTAAGTGGTTAACAGGGATGTCTGATGGCTTGATGAGCCAAGCTAAACTAGTGGTGACTAAATGATGAAAAATTAAAAGCATACAAAACATTATAGATAACTGGGGTAAATGTTTCCTATACATCAGGCTACAACAGCATGCAGGGATTCGTCTGCCATCAAGCAATACCCTTGAGCTCCAGGGGATAGGGGCATGGCCAACAATAATATTTATAAGTATTAATAAGTATTATGCTACTTTCCCTATTTGTATATAGTGGCCTAATGTATGCAACAGCAGAGTGTGTCTCTCTGAGTTAATAAAACAAATGAATATTTTTTTTCTTCATTCTAACATTTTGAGGAACACCAATACCCCCTGACTGGCTAACATACATGTCAAGCTAAAAGCAGACGGAGTGATCATTTAGCCTTACGTTAGCAGGGCAACACAAGAAAAAAATGGAATCCGATTGTTCTAACAAAGCAAAGCACATGGAGTGCAAATGTAGTGTGACTATATTATTATTGAATGAATCACCCAATTAATCATGTAATTAATTACCCTATTGTATTTTAAATTTGAAACCCTCGTTTCAAATTGATCAGTGTCTGCTCTCACTTATCTGTGTCCGCTTTTACTAAAAAGACCTCAGACATGACTTGGATTTGCACCGAAAAATGGAAAAACAGTTCTGCACAGCACAACAAAAGTATTTTGGACACCAAAGTCCCAAAACATTATGGTCTATGCTGACAGAGATGTGTGCTCCTCACCTGACTTACTCTAATTTGAAAATACTAAGCAATTTGTTAAATATTTGTAAAATGTTTACTGTGAAAACTATATCACAATGATCCCATCCAGCTTTTCAATGCTGTTTATGCTACAGGGTCGATTTCAACACCATGATCAACCGCCCTCATTGTCGAGGCCTACAATATGCCTTTTTTGTATTTCAAGCTAGTTCCAGTCAAAATTCAAAGATCTACTCCACACATCTCCCTCCCTGTCTCTCTAAACCCCGCCCACTCTCAAAAAGCAAGGCTTGCAAAAAAAAACAACCTCTATTTCTCCACTGCAGAGTCAGAACAATTACCGGTAATCATGATTCTTAGTCTTATAGTTAGTGTCTACATATACATAATGTATAGTAGAGCACATTTCAAACTTTCAATAATAGTGAATACAGAAAATGTCAGTAAATCTGTAGGGGAGGTTGATCCTGGTAGATATTGTTGAGATGGAGTCACATATACTGTATATAGCTGATAGATATATAGACATAGAAAATGAGAGAGATGAGCAACAGATGTAGTTGAGTTATAGGTCTAGGTGAGATATCGATGATATATAGATGAGAAATAGTATAGGTATATGTGAGATATAGATAGAGTTGAGGTATAGTTCTAGGTGAGATATAGTTAGAGGTGAGATATAGTTATAGGTGAGATATAGGTATAGGTGAGGTATAGGTATAGGTGAGATATAGTAAGAGGTGAGACATAGTTATAGGTGAGATATAGTTAGAGGTGAGATATAGGTATAGGTGAGATACAGTTAGAGGTGAGATATAGTTAGAGGTGAGATATAGGTATAGGTGAGATATAGTTAGGG
>OMKQ01046041.1:0-20690 GCA_900302335.1 Phycis phycis
ATATAGCGTAAACCTGCTTCCCACTGAAGCATCTTGAAGCATGACACGCACACACACACACAAACACACACACAAACACACACACACAAACACACACACAGCACACACACACACACACACACACACACACACACACACACACACACACACAAACACACACACAGACACACACACACACACAGATCAAGGATTTGCTCTGGTAAAAGGCCGTACCAGTGATGGGTTTCCTCTTAAACCCAAAATGTTTTTCTTTCCAGTTTTTAAGTTGGATTGTTTTTCAATGAATCTTAAAACAAAAATGATAGGCCTACATCTTGCAAGTAATGAATTCACTCAAGTAAGTAAGCTAAGTAAACATATCATGCGAAGAGCTAAGATTGTTGTTCTATTGTACTTATGTATTCTTCACTAGGCTTTTTATCTGATATTATGTATACATATGGTTACTTGAATATACATTTGCTATGTACTGTATCAACCTAATTGGTGTCTAAATGGCAGCATGTAACCAGTTTCAAAATAAAGTTATTAAATTCTGATTTAATCTAGTACTGTACCAAATTCAATAATCAATCATTCGTACTTCAATAATTAACTCTATACCTACCTAAATTATTTAATCATGTAGGTAACCTAAATGACCCTGCTTGGCCCATTTGTTTCAATTCATTATTTAAATAATGTATTAATTTAGTCTTACCTCAATTTATAAATGACCAAGCTATTTAGGCCTATACATTTAGTTGCATATCCCGCAAAGTCGAAAGTCCCCTTTCTGTAAATAACTGTGTGTGTGTATATATATATATACATTTTTTATATTGTTTTTTTGTAAGCTACTGTAACGACCAAATTTCCCACTCGTGGGATTAATAAACAGTTTATCTCTTATCTCTTATCTCTTGCAAAGTCACCAGTAGCATAGTATAAGTGGGCATATTATATGCATGCTCATATACTGCACAAATACTTTACATATACATAGTTTAAATACATTTGGAGAAAATGTGTCATGTAATCATATCTAATCATGTCATGTCATGTCGTGTGATCACTTGGAAAACACCCAGACTGACAAAAGAGCAGATGCATCGATATTTCTCAAGATGAAACAAGCCCTCTTGCCATTGTGCGTGCGTGTGTGAATTCTGGGTAAATAAATCAAGACTGTGCTTTGGTGTCAATGGCTTATATTGATTTGATATATCACTGTAGTTATACTTGAATGTTCCTAAATTCAAAATCTAAAGTTCTCATCATGATTAGTGTTATTATTATTATTTTTGTTGTTGCTGTTATTGTTGTTGTTGTTGTTGTTGTTGTTGTTGTTGTTGTTGTTGTACATAGTACTACTGTATTAATGTAAATGCAAATGTGTTATTATGGGGGCAGTCCTTGAAGGATAAATAGGGGCAGTCATTTATAGTGCTGCCCCAATTTATCCTATTTCCATCGTTTCAAACACAAAATCAATAAATAAAATAAAAATCCAAATTGTAAAGATGCTGCATTGATTACGGAATTGTTGATATAGTAGACATCAGAATGTCAATGTGGTTTTAAAGCATAGAACACAAGTAATACTTTTATACAGACACGTATATTCGACTTGCCGAAATGGGTGTGACACGCGTGGGTGTGACCACCGCAGGGTGTGACGTATGACGTGTGATGACTGATTGGTTAGAATTCCAGTGACACTCTCCCGTGTCAAGTCAACGTAAATAAGCTACTGTAAGACTTCCTGTTAGAGGCTCTGGCTCCATCTGATTTGTGATTCAACAAATCCCAAATTTGGGATTTGATTTCCGAACTGATGTCTAACACGGCATACTGAACTTGTGCATATCTTTATAATTTAGGGGCATCAAGCTATATTCAAACTATGTTATGTATTCAAAGTTTACCACCAAGAAATGTCCTTATATTTGTAAGCTCTTCTGTTGCTTTTTTTTCTAGGTTTGTAAAATGCTTTATTCTGTCAGGTGGTGTATCTCCACTTATCACACAAAAACCAACCAAACTGTAAACACTAATTCCTATTAACTTAACTAACACATTTTCTGTAATAAGAGTACAATAATGCAGTACAGAAGGGCGACGTGAGGACTTTTACTTTGAAGACAACACAGCGTCACACACAGGAAGTGTACATGGTTCTAATTCGGGTTACTTGACTCGGCTCAGTCTCCTTCAGCTCGCCCTCCAACCCGGTGAAGTCTGTGTCGGCCGTGCGGTGTGAGAAACATCGTGTTTCAAAGTCACTTTAGTACCCTGCTGTCGCCAACGCTAACCGGTAAGAGACTCGCGTGTTGGTCGGCCGTGTTGACGCGTTAGCATCACAGATCCACGGAGAACTCGGGTTTGTGTCCCGGGGTCCCGTCTGCGCCGGTGGGCTGCAGGCTAGTAGAAATAGCTGCTAGCGGCGCACAGCATGCTGCGAGTCTTGACACATGCCGCCGTTCCCACACGCCGGCCAACAACGTTGTCGAAACAATCTCTTGTTGCACTACACGTTTATAATATTGAAATGTCGCTCCTGCTGCTGTGCGTTTCCCTACCTTGAACAAAGATGTCCAAAAAGCTGTGCCAGGACTATTTGTTCCAACTCCGTACGTGTTGTACCTCTGGCCTAACACTAGGCGGCCGTCTGAGCCTGGTCGCTTACGACTACTCGGAGTCATGAATTAAGGCGTCATTTACATTGTATCATAAATGTAGAATTGCACGTTGCTTGGTGGCTTCAGCCAACCAATGTGCACATTGATTCAGCGAGCAGGGGTTCCTGTAGGCGATGTGGACCAGTGCGTCAAAATGGTTTCCATCGCGGTTAACCTTGCCCACCTGCTCTCTTGACATTTAGCAGCACCGCTGTGAGTAGAGTAATTCATTCTTCATTTAAACGCGGTGTCGCCAAGAACTAAGTGAGTTAGCAAAATTGTGCATCATTTGGTATTAATGGTAGTTTCCTTAACTTCCTTCCTACCCAGTGCACATGATTTTAGGTGGCGTCAACATGCACATAATATCTTTCAAACTACGTCGGTCCAACACTATTGCGTATGGTTTGCACCCTCCCAAGAAGTAGCTTGCTGACGTTCAACAAAGTCTTGCCTATTCACCGCGATGTATTGGCGATTCACTCTGATGTTTTGGAGATTCTGCAGGACAGCTAAGGTCTTTACGATGAAACCAAGAATTGCTGAACACTACTAGGTTAGCTTTACAAAACAGGATTATTTTATCCATTCTTCAATCAGATTGTTTTTGGATTATATGCTTGCATATGCAGATCATGATTTTAGGGTGGCCAACTTCACTGGAAGAACCAGATTCTCACTCACAATCAATGTCGTTTACCACCGGTATTAATCTTGTTCATGTCTGCCAGCCCGCCATTAATTTGAGTCTCTTAGTCATGGCAGTACAGGTTGTCTCCATTCAGGTGACTTCAGCACTGAGAAGGCACTGCTGTAGGCCTCGTGGATTATGTATTTTTTTAGCTTCACCCCACAGGAGTAAATTGTCAGGTTGAAGTAGGGATTATCACATCATTGATAATTATTTTTTTTTATCATTGGTTTTATTGTTATATGGTTACTGTGTTTAATTTGGATGATTGCTTGGTATTAATGTAGGGTTTTTTTGTCCACAGCTAAAATGGCCGTGCCTCCCTGCTATGCTGATCTGGGCAAATCTGCCAAGGACATTTTCAACAAGGGCTATGGTATGGCTTCTAAATATTTACACTTATTACTTTGGTGTCACATGATGGTGTAAGAGTTGCTGGTGTTAAGAAGGCTGTACTCTTAAATACAATATCCCTGTACTTCAGGATTTGGCTTGGTGAAACTGGACGTGAAGACCAAGTCCTCAAGTGGAGTGGTAAGTTTTATTTTTGTTTTAAGTGATCATTTTTCAGGCTGTTCATTTAAAAAGTAATTTCTTTGTTGATATAATGATTAATCTTCCATAACAAATATGTTACTTGAAGTAATTCTTTACTACCTGATAAGGATCTGCGAAATGCTGTCGCTGAGTGGGTGGAACCACTTTACTTGGCTTGGTTGCAGGTTCTTCCTGCCTGCTGTTCTATATACGTTCTGCTTGTTTACCTCTGTCTGCCCCGTGCAGGAGTTCAAAACATCCGGTTCTTCCAACACCGACACCAGCAAAGTGGCCGGCACCCTGGAAACCAAATACAAGAGGTCAGAGTATGGCCTGACCTTCACCGAGAAGTGGAACACTGACAACACTCTGGGAACAGAAATCACCATTGAAGATCAGGTAACCATCACTGCATATTGGCGCCACATATAGTAAAGAAAAGGTTTGAGGTCAACATATGCATTGGTGATTGGCTAATGTGATTGTTTTCTTACAGATTGCCAAGGGACTGAAGCTGACCTTTGACACAACCTTCTCACCAAACACTGGGTAGGTCCATGTCTGGTTAGCATGGGTAGTTTATGTACCTGAACACTGTTAAAGGTAGCTTGGTAAATCCCAAAGCGTGGCGTTGGCGTGGGGCATTAGCGTGGTCGTCGTATATACGGTTATGTTTAATGCACCTGTGCTGTGATTATCTTATTCTCTGTGGTTTCTCTTTTGCATCTGTTGCTCGTTTCCTTCGCTCTGGTCAACTCCACCGCCAACAGCGTTTCAGCGGTGTGGGGCAGGGGCCCTGAAGAGAGTGGTTCTGGTGAAGTACAGGGTCCTCGTTGTGTTCAAACTCCTTGCTTCCCGTTTTGTTTCAAAGCAAGAAGAGTGGCAAGGTGAAGACCGCCTACAAGCGGGAGTTTGTCAACCTGGGCTGCGACGTGGACTTTGACTTCGCCGGGCCTACCATTCACGGCGCTGCCGTTGTCGGCTATGAGGGCTGGCTCGCCGGGTACCAGATGACCTTTGACACCGCCAAGTCCAAGATGTCCCAAAACAACTTTGCCGTGGGCTACAAAACGGGAGACTTCCAGCTGCATACCAACGTGTGAGTGTGGCAGTCTCCCCTTACATGGCTGCTTGGTGTTGTTTCTGTGCTGCGTACCTCCCAATATATACACTGTGGACCCTACCTCCCATTATACTGGCTTTTGTAAACGGGCCACAGAAAGATGTGGTTTCCCTCCAACAATAATCTCCTCTCGTCCCGTTCACTTCCAAAGCAACGATGGTGCCGAGTTTGGAGGCTCCATCTACCAGAAGGTGAGCGACACGCTGGAGACCTCAGTCAACCTGGCCTGGACTGCTGGCAGCAACAGCACACGCTTTGGCATCGCCGCCAAATACCAGCTGGACAAGGATGCTACCCTTAGTGTAAGTCACTACCGCTACCTCTGCTGCACTTTGATTGGTGTAACGGTGTTGTGGTCCTGACTTACAGTTGTCCATTTTCCTTTCTCCTCTCTCCAGGCTAAAGTGAACAACACTAGCCTTGTTGGTGTTGGCTACACCCAGACTCTTAGACCTGGTAAGCCGTTGTCCTCTTGGTCTGCCTTTTTTAAAACCATATATGAACTATTTTTTTTACCATCACCTGGGTTTTGATTCCTAGCTTTGAAAGTTCCACTTTCAATCCACATCAATCCAAACCATATAGTTCCATGTTTTTGTTACTAAATGTTTTTTTGTTTTCCTCTATGTAAGCACTTCCATTCAATGTGTTTTTGTTTATTCCCTTTTTGAAAATACATGTTTATGTATCCATAACCTAATCTCTCTCCCGTCGCTCTTTGACTGATGCAGGTGTCAAGCTCACCCTGTCGGCCCTGGTAGATGGAAAGAACATCAACGCCGGGGGCCACAAGCTGGGCCTGGGGCTGGAGCTGGAGGCCTAAAGCTCTTTTCAAAATATGGGGAGACTAGGGAATATCAGAAGAATCTGGCCTTAAATGTATTTCCACCTCAAACCAGCAAGGGCATTTCTTGAAGGGATTGGTTGAAAAGGCTAGGAAAATGAACGGTCAATTAAGAGTACCACTTTTCCAACAGGTGCTCCCCTCATTGGGAATATTCACCTTTCTTTCGGGAGGCGGAGCTTATTACTTTATAGTCGCATCCATTAAACTCTGCACTGTTTCTGGCGAGTCTTGTCTTTGACTTTTAAAATCCTTTATCCAAGTAAAAAACAAAAAGAACAGCTTGTGATGTTTCTGTCCTCCTTGCCTTACGCTAATCCCTCAACACGTGTTTCCCAGCGAGCCAATCAGCAGATGGTTTTGTAAGGCGAGTTTCAATGCAACCCCGTTCTCTCTGGTTTTGTCATCCTGACAGTCTGATATTCCCCCCTCGTCATCTAAACACCTTTTTCATACGCAAACCATATAAGTACTCTAGGCTTATTCCTTGTCCTTTTTATTTAAAATGCTGTTGTACCTTCCTTCGTTATGCACACGGTGGCACGCCTAACACTACTACGTGTGTTCTGCTTGGTCCTGGCCAATGAGGGTTGGGGATTTGAGTTCTGATGAAGGCTAAACATGTGACCCCTCCCTTGAACTGGGCAGTTTTTGGGGGGTGGCGGGATGTAAACAAAAAGTAATGTATCTGAAGTTTGAGGGAAACCCTTTAAAAAAAAAAAATGTTGGCTGAAACTGGCAGGCTTTTTCTTCTTTTTATTCACTTTAGCGGACACCCGGGCGCATACTTAACGTTCACAGTGATGCCAAACTGGTTATGGTCCTGGTGGGGGGTTTGAAGTTGTGTGCTCTTGGTCATGCGCCTTTGCAACTGTGCAGTAAAGACCGCGCCCACAGGAAGTCTGGAAGGTCCTTACGTGTGTTACTTTTGAATAAAGTCTTTACCTCTACAATTGTTGAGTGTACCATTTTTTGACTACAAACTTGTATGGATGATTATATTAAGTATATTGGCGCTATGAAATATTTGCAGAGCCAGTCTGTGCAAAGTAATCTTCCTCCCAAGCATGTTTTGTGTGATACTGGAAGACATGATGAGGTAATCAATTGTTTCCAGCCAATCACAACTCCAAATGTTGACACCCTACAACATTGATGGGTGAAGATTGTGGAGTTTAGTTTGTGTTGTGAATCGTCCTGATCTTGCAAGTTCACGTTGCTTCTCAAATGTATACTTCAATATCTGGATGGTCTCACAAGCAGTTGCAGTATGGACCTGCATACCCTCAATTATACTTTCTGAAATTATACTTTTGTCATTATGGAAATGGGCATTAGTAGGCAGCATGTCATTCAAAATGTATAAAAAAATGACTGCTCAATGGGGGACATTGGTGTTAAGAATGAATTGGAGAAACGCTTGTAACAAATGGAAAACGCAATACCCGTCACGTCATTTTGAGTTTGTTTTATTGGTATTTATTCAGGCAATGTATAATTTACTTCAATTCCAATGTAAAGCAGCCTACATCCAGCATTTGAATAGATTTACATCATGCTGTCTACATACATTAATTTCTTTACAGTGGTGATACATAATACTGTATATACTGTATATATCAGGTTTCCAAAGGGCTATTGCAAAACATTGTAAGCATTTGACCATCATGTCATGATTACTGATGAATCCAAACATTTAACTCTCATCTTGTTTCTGGTCACCTGACTGGGCTTTTGCCTCAACGACCTTGATTGGTTTACTTTTGTCATCTTCTGCTTTAAATAAACTATCTTCTATCCTTGAGATCCCATCATCAGCACCAGTCAAAGTGAAGGTTGAAATATCTTGATCTTTGCCTAAGGGTTTGGTCTTCTCCACCTCAGACAATTGAGTGGTTCGGCTTTCAGAAGGTTCTCCACTAGACTTGAGGGGCTCTTCTGGCTTGTGAGATGTTTCTCTTTTCAGTGCTGCACTGCTTGTTATCCCCTGCTCTAATTCTTTGAGATCTACAGATTTCTCTACCTCAGGCGCCCCACTGGGTTGACTTTCAGAAGACTTTCCACTAGACTTGAGCTGGTCTTTGGGCTTTTGCAGTGTTTCAGTTTTTTTGATTGGGCTAGTTGTTATCTCCTGTTGTAAGTCTTTGAGAGCTGCAGTTTTCTCCACCTCAGAAATCCCTCTGATTTGGCTTTCAGAAGGTTCTCCACTCGACCTGAGAGGTTTATCAGATGTTTGTGTTTGCTGGACCGGGGTTCTTCTCTCTGCTCGTTCTATTTCTTTGACATGTGCTGTTTTTGCCACATCTGGTGATCCAATAGTTTGACTTTCAGAAGGTTCTCTACTAGATTTGGGAGGCTCTTGCAATGTTTCTGTTTTCTGGACTGTGCTGCTTGTAACTTGAACCTGCTGTGATTCTTTGACATCTTCAGTTGTATCCACCTTCACCTCAGATGATACACTAGATTGGCTTTCAGAAGGTTCTGCACTGGCCTTGAGAGGTTCTTGTGACATTTCTGTTCTCTGGAGGGTGCTGCTTATTTTCTCTTGCGCTGATTCTCTGAGATCTATCTCCTCTACCTCAGACACCAGACTGGGTTGTCCGTAATATGTTAGGTCAACTTCAGGCCCTTGAAAAGTTTCTATTTTCTGAACTGGGCTTTTTATCACCTGCTCTAATTCTTTGAGATCTGCAGTTTTCTCCACCTTCACATCAGAAAAAATGTGTTGGTGAGGTTCTTCAGAAGTTTCGGTTTTCTGGACAAGGCTACTTGTTTTTTCCTGCTTTAGCTCTACATCAGATGCCCTTCTGGTTTGAATTTCACAATGTTCTCCACTATACTTGACTGGGACTTCAGGCTCTTGGGAAGTTTCTGTTGCGGTTTTCTGGACTGGGCTGCTTGATATCTCTTGCTGTAATTCTTTGAGATATACAATTTTGTCCACCTTTACCTCTAAGCTACCAATCACTTGGCATTCAGAAGGTTCTCCACTAAACTTGAGAGTTTCTTGAGATGTTTCTGTTTTCTGGACTGTGCTACTTGTTACTTGCTCCTCCTGTGATTCTTTGACATCTTCGGTTTTATCCACCCTCACCTCAGATGATACACTGGTTTGGCTTTCAGAAGGTTTTCCACTAGACTTGAGGTGGTCTTTGGGCTCTTGCAGTGTTTCAGTTTTTTGGATTGGGCTAGTTGTTATCTCTTGCTGTAATTCTTTGAGATCTGCAATTTTGTCCACATTTACCTCTAAGCTACCAATGGGTTGGCGTTCAGAAGGTTTTACCCTAGACTTGGGAGTTCCTTGAGACATTTCTGTTTTCTGGACTGTGCTACTTGTGACTTGCTCTTGCTGTGATTCTTTAACATCTTCAGTTTTATCTACCTTCATTTCACACAATACACTGGTTTGGCTGTCAGAAGGTTTTCCACTGGACTTGAGCTGATCTTTGGGCTCTTGCAGTGTTTCAGGTTTTTGGACTGGGCTACTTGTTATCTCCTGTTGTAATTCTTTGAGAGCTTCAGTTTTCTCCACCTCAGAAATCTCTCTGATTTGGCTTTCAGAAGGGTCTCCAGTAGACTGGAGAGGTTTTTCAGATGTTTGTGTTTGCTGTACTGTGCTACTTGCTATCTCTTCTTGTAATTCTTTGATATCTTTGGTTTTCTCCACCTTCACCTCAGATGATCCACTGGTTTGGCTATCAGAAGGTTCTTTACGAGACTTGAGGGGGACTTCAGCCTCTTGAGGTGTTTCTGTTTCCGTTTTATGGACTGTGCAGCTCGCTTCATCCAACTGCAATTCTTTAACATCGACAGTTTTATCCTCCTTCACCTCAGATGATACACTTGTTTGGCTTTCAGAGGGTTTTCCACTAGACTTGTGGTGGTCTTTGGGCTCTTGCAGGGCTTCAGGTTTTTGGACTGGGCAACTTGTTGTCTCCTCTTGTAATTCTTTGACATATTTGGTTTTCTCCACCTTCACCTCAGATGATCCACTTGTTTCTTTACGAGACTTGAGGGAGACTTTAGGCTCTTGAGGTGTTTCTGTTTCTGTTTTATGGACTGTGTGGCTTGCTTCATCCAACTGCAATTCTTTGAGATCTACAGCCTTCTCCCCCACCTCAGATAATACAGTGGCTTGGCTTTCCAAGGATTTGAGAGGTTCAGTTTTCTGGATTATGGCGCTTCTTCCATCCTGTTGTAAAGGGATCACATCTGCAGTTTTCTCTATCTTCACATTAGAAAAACCAAAGGCTTGGCTTTCAGGTTCTCCACTAGACTTGTGAGGTTCTTGAGAAGTTTCAGTTTTCTGGACAGGGCTACTTGTTTTCTCCTGCTCTAATCCTTTCAGATATACAGTTTTCTCAAATTGAATTTTGAGTTGAATTTCAGAATGTTCTCCACTATACTTGACGGGGGCAATTTTATCCACCTTTACCTCTAAGCTACCAATTGGTTGGCATTCAGAAGGTTCTCCACTATACTTGAGAGTCTCTTGATATGTTTCAGTTTTTTTGACTGCGCTACTTGCTACTTGCTCCTGCTGTGATTCTTTGATATCTTCAGTTTTATCCACCTTCACCTCAGAGGATACAATGGTTTGGCGGTCAGAAGGTTTTCCATTAGACTTGAGGTGGTCTTTGGGCTCTTGCAGCGTTCCAGGTTTTTGGACTGGGCTGCTTGTTATCTCCTGTTGTGATTCTTTGGGCGCTGCAGATTTCTCTACCTCAGAAATCTCTCTGATTTGGCTTTCAGAGGGTTCTTCAGTAGACTTGATAGGTTTTTCAGCTGTTTGTATTTGCTGTACTGTGCTACATGTTGTCTCCTCTTGTAATTCTCTGACATCTTTGGTTTTGTCCACCTTCATCTCAGACAATCCACTGCTTTCTTTACTAGACTTGAGGGGGACTTCAGGCTCTTGAGGTGTTTCTGTTTCCGTTTTATGGACTGTGCAGCTTGCTTCATCCAACTGCAATTCATTGAGATCTACAGTCTTATCCTCTTCCACCTCAGACAATAAAGTGGCTTGGCTTTCCGAAGCTTCATTAGACTTGAGAGGTTCAGTTTTCTGGATTATGGTGCTTCTTCCAACCTGTTGTAAAATGTTCACATCTGCAGTTTTCTCTACCTTCACATCAGAAAAACCAATGGCTTGGCTTTTTGTAACTTCTTCACTGGTAGGCAATGTTTCTGATTTCTTGTGGCTGGTTTCATCCAACTGCTGTAATTCTTTGAGATCTGCAGTTTTCTCCACCCCTTCCTCTGAAATACCAGTGGGTTTAATTTCAGGCTGTTCTCCACTAGACTTGAGGGGGACTTTAGGCTCTTGTGGTGTTTCTGTTTTCTGTCCTGTGCTGCTTGGTTTCTCCTGCTGTAATTCTTTGACATCTGCAGCTAGAGGAGTCTTTTCCATTGGAACTTGCAATTCTACTATGACTTGTTTTGTCTCTTCTTTTTGATTATCTTCAGACTTGGTATCATGTTCTACATTTTGAGAATCTTTACCAAAACTTTCTGGAGTTTTAACATTCTCTGTCCTTTCACTCAGAATTTTACGCTTTACTGTGTCTGTTGGACTGATGGCTATTGGTTCTGTGCCACTAGCTTCCTTTAATTCACTCTTAGATGGGCTGGGGTGGTCTTGGCCTGTGATGTTTGACACGGCCTCTGGGTCTGCTGCTGTATCTTCTAGCTTTTCTTTGTTTTTCACTAGTTCTTCCTCCATAGTGAACTCCACACTGGGATCGGATTGTGGTTCCATAGAAGCAACTTTCTGCACTAATTCTACCTTCACTTGATCAACAATATCAGATAATGCACGATCTCTCTGTGAATCCTCATCCTCATTTACTGCTGCTGTATTTTCTAAGGCTTCTGTGGGTTTTAACAGTTGTTCCTCCCCAAACATTGTATCAGATTGGGGCTTTAATGAAGCAACTTTCTCTACTGGTGTTACCTTTACTGCCTCAACAATATCAGAATATTTCTCTTCCATTGTCGCAACAGTTTTTTCTATTAGGGGTTCTGTCATTTTGAACAGTTCACCCTCAGTAGTAACCTCTGATTCTGGTTTTAATGAAGTCACTTTCTGTACTGGTTCTGCCTTTATTGTCTCAGCAATATCAGTTACCTCTTTATCTCTGACTAAATCTTTATCTTCCTTTGCTTGAACTGCATTTTCTAGGGTTTCAGTTTTTTTTAACAGTTGATCCGCCATAGTGACTTCTGAGCTGGTATCAGATTCTGGTTTTAAGGAAACAACTTTCTCTATAAGTTCTACTTTTACTGTTTCAATACTTTCAGATAAACCTTGATCTGTTACTGAATCTTTTACATCCTTGTCTGCTGTATTTTCTAGGGTTGTTGTGGGTTTTAACAGTTCAACCTCTGAGCAGGTATCTGGTTTTGAAAGGGCAACTTTCTTAACATTCACTACATCAGCAATATCAGATACCACTGGCTGTCTCACTGAATCTTTGGCATCCTTCACTGGTACTATATGTTCAAATGTTTCTGTGGTTTGTAACAGTTGATCCGCCATAGTGACTTCGCACCTGATATCAGATTCTGGTTTTAAGGAAACTGCTTTCTCTACTGGTTGTACTTTCACCGCGTCCACAATATCAGATATCTGTTTGATATCTTCCTTCGACAATGCTGTGCTTCCTCCGGTTTCTGCAGGTTTTAACAGGCCTTCCTCCATTGGGAGGTCTGACTTGGTATCAGATTCTGGTTTTAAAGAAGCAACGTTCTTTACTGCTATGACCTCCACGGCCTCCACTCCCACTGCTTCTGGGGTGTCTGCTGCCTCACTGCCAGCGATAACTCCCTCCATATCTCGGCTCTCTTGTTCACTGGTTTCCTCCACTCTGCTAGACTCTTCTCCACCATCACTGCATGTCATAGGTACGTGTGTTTGTATGCGTGTTTCTTCGTCAAAGCTCACGCCCTCATCCTCATCTTCTTCCTGCTCTACCCCAGGATGCTGCTCACTGTGACGCTCCGGCACACCTTCCTCCTCTGGGCTATCTTCCACACCCTCACCCTCCTCTTCGTCCTTCCTCTTCCTCCCACTCTCGCTTTTGGCAACGTGTCCCTCTTTGTGGTCTCCTCGGTCCATCTCTTCGTCCTCTCCTTCCGAGCTGGTCTCCTCAAACTCAGACATCTCTATTTCCCGGGTGGTCTCAGTGATGATCTCCTCCACAAACTTGTACTGGGGCTTCTGGGTCCTCCTCACCTGGCCCAGACAGGGCAGGGTGTAGACAGGCGACTGCCTGTAGATGTAGGGGGCGGGGAGGCGCTGCTGGGCGTCCGAGGCAGCCGACAGACGACTCTCCTCGCCTTCCAGGAGTTTCCTGTCGTGTGAAAGGAAGAAGAATTGTTTTAGTTGATGTGGCCGTTCACTCTGGGTTCTTTGTCTTCAGCAGTGCTACAATGTTAGCTATTTTGATGATGGTATTTTTGTAATGGCTTTGCCCCTGTACCTGTAGGACAGTATCTCCACATCAAGGGCCATCTTCACATTCAGCAGGTCGTGGTATTCTCTCAGGTGACTGGACATGTCGAATTTGATATTCATGAGCTCATTTTCTAGCTGTTTGATAGTGTCCTGAAGAAATAATAGAAAAATGTGTCATTTACAAGTCTCTGATACTATAGCTATGTTATTAATGATTTGTTGTGGAAATGTTATGTTCTTACAGTAATGTTATCTGTTATTTACACGTAAGGAGAACAATGCTTAAATTTATGACTTTTAGGAGCATCTTCTTTATGACATAAGATAAAGCAAAAACAACACTCACGCATTTAAATAAACGTATCATCATTACTTTCCAGAATACAACATTCCTAGTTATAGAATCCCCTGAATGCATTTTACCTGGTAGTGAATAATTTCTTCGTTATGGCATTCCTCGATCTCACGAAGTTGCCTTTCCAGCGCTTCTCGTGTTCCTTTCACGCAGTCCAGCTCAACACTCGTGCTCTGCAGTCTCTTCCTGTACTCCTGGATCTCTTGCTTGGACGCCTTCAGCGCCTCTCGCTTCGTCTCGGCCGCCTCGGTTAACTTTGAAACCTGAATGTGAAAACTTTCCTCCGCCCTGTGGAGGTCGGACACGGCGTGGTCTTCCAGCTGGGCCCGTATATCCCGGAGTGCGGCAGTGAGTTCAGGACACCCAAACTCGCTTGCTTTAAGAAAAGCTCCCTCTTGCGCATCGTTGAGTTTGGCGATCAGCTGCGACACCTCAGAGTCGTGGTTCTTCTTTAACGTGTCGATTTCATCCGCGATGGCCTGGGACTTCTTGTCGAGCTCAAGTTTGGCCTGGTACGCGTCGTCGATGTCCCCTTTTAACAGGACAATGGTGGTCTCGGTGTCGGCTCTGATGCGAGCCTCGGTCTCGTATTTTTCTGTCAGGTCGAACAGATCCTGCTTCAGATTCTGGTGGTCTACTTCGATCTGGTGCTTCTGGTGTGTGATGTCGTGCAGTAGCTTTCGCAGATCCTCCAACTCAGGTCCAAAGGTCTGCTGCAGAGACGCCGGGGTCTGCTCTTTCTGTTTGATCCCCTCGATCTCTCGTTCCAGTAACTCGTTCTGATGCTCCAAGCGACGCACTTTCTCGATGAAACTCGCGAAACGGTCGTTCAGGCCGTGAAGCATCTCTTTCGCGTTTGTCTTTACAGTCTTCACGGGAAACGTGCCGGTAACGTCCATTGCCTGAATGTTTTCCCAGTCGTAATCCCCCATCATAAGGGTATTGCTTCGCGATGCTGCAGTGGTGGTGGGCTTGTACGGAATAAACTCTGCTTGAGTTATTCGATCACGAAACCCCGGTTTTCGCTCCATCCTGTGGCTCGTACCGGTGTACAGACTACAGGGTGCTCTGGGGGGCTTTTATACCTGCCACTATCCGCGCGGTGTGCACAATGGAACTGTCCATGGTGCTGAAAATGTATGGACTCAGCGATCTTAATATAGACTGAAGTGAGGACGCGTTGCTTGACCACTCCACACCAACACTATTTATTTATTGATTTATTTAGAGGCATATGCTGTGACCTCGACGGATGCCATTGAGTTCATTTGTTGGTGGGTGTGTGTCATGTATGTTCATCTCGTTTGACTTCAGAACATAGGCCTGTATCTTACCAAATCGTCTAATATGGCATAGGCGTAATAGATGCTAATCACTATTGGGTAGTTAAACAGTGACAAAAACTAAAATCACGATCTCTCACTACTCCGTCATGAACAATAAACACCTGAAATGTGCTGCCTCCCCATCGGTGTGTTGATGTGGTGCACTACTGAATAACACAATGCATCGAGCTTGACTTCATGCCAAATTGTATTGCTTCCAAAAGAAGCGTGTGAGGATTCCATTACACCGAGAGATTAATAGCACCTTGGAAAACACGAACAGAGCTCATGGATATTGGATTTTTCAGGGGCTTTCTTTAATGGGCCACTTAAATGGTTTTATTTGATGGTGAAATATCTCCCCTTTGAGAATGGCTAACAATAACAAAGACCAGTTCATTCATTGTGTTGTTCTCCTCATTTATTTTTTTAACTGGGACACCAGAAACAAAATATCTGAAAGACCACATGAGACTCGAGTGTTTCATCCATTCAGTCGGTTTCACACCAATCGCGCGTCGCTGGCGAACACGTGAATCTAAATGGAACGCTTGAGGGTCTCTGGTGAGAGGAGCTCAGCGCTTGAAGGCCAGGGAGAGGCCGTCGCCCACAGTCAGCATGCTCAGATCGATCCTCTCGTCCTTGTGGAGCTTCTTGTTGAGGGCGTCCAGAGCCTGGGAGACGGGGTCGTCCGCGGCAGGGTTCACCACCCGACCGCTCCACAGAACCTTCAAACCAACACACCGCTGTTACCGCTCAGTGCAGCCATTCCTGGCGGCTTGTGGCTCCATTTTAAAAAGGTCTATACTATACTAAACCACCCCAAGTTCTTACACACACACACACACACACACACATCCAGGACATTTCTGAGACCTTTCAAATCATGTAAAAGAAACACATCGACAGAAGATCTATCAAAACTACTTTTGATAATTGGTGAATAGTTAATCGTTTATCACATACACATACCAAACAATTCCTGCTTAGTGCTCCTGAAATTCAAGTATTTGGTTGAGTCGGTTGGTTGAGTATTTGGTGAATCATTAGAAAATTACTACTTGAGTTATTCTTGGCTGACTGCACATTTAAGAAATCCCTTTGGACTCTCGTGTCTTGTGATGTCTTCAGTGACTAAATGATTAATTGAAAGAGGTTAGGTCGTCTTTACATTGTCGATGGCGATGATGCCTCCTTGTCTCAGCAGCTGAAGACTCTTCTCATAGTAGCCATCGTAGTTCATCTTATCGGCGTCGATGAAGACAAAGTCGTAGGTTCCTTCTTCTCCCGCCGCGATCAGCTCATCTGCACGCGAATAAGAAGCTCACGTTACAAACTCGGTCAACATGACCTGCAGTGTCCTGATCAACATCACACCTGGTGATAAAACCCTTTATGAACAACGTACCCAAAGTCTGCATAGCCGGTTGAATACGAACATCAATTTTACTTTCCACCCCAGCCTTCGAGGGAGGTAAAAAAGTAGAGCACACACAGTTCAGGGGGTTAAGAAATTATATTACAGACGCAGTGCTTGAGAGTTACAGGTTACTCTTTAAGCAACCTGTCTGACAAATGGGCAAAAGGAGCATTGATTTGTCACTGCATCTCTCTCTCTCTCTCTCTCTCTCTCTCTCTCTCTCTCTCTCTCTCTCTCTCCCCCTCCCTCCCACAGAAGCAGTTGGTTCAGACCTGCTGACCTGCTGACTGCTCCCTGACTGTGTGGTTTTCGAATCAATCTGTCCAAACTATTAAACGCTGACGTAGTACTACACACAGAAGGCCTTCCAATTAAACATTGATTTTGAATGCAGCGGCGCACTCTTTAACTCTAGACATTCGTTGGATTGGTTCGTGTGATGGAGTTTAGTATGGTGGTTCCTTGTTGTCACCTCTTTGAAGAACGGCCTGGCGATGTCCACATAGGAGTTTTCTATCTCACAGGCCACCACACGGCCGTTTTCAGGAACAGACAACGCCATGTTCAGTGCATTGTACCCCGTGTACATTCCTGTCATGAATACATGAATCCATTGTACATTCATCCCTTCATCATTGATGTCACTTAGTTATGATTGGGATTGGTCACTTTTTCATGAAACCCACTGTATCGCCTTTACATTCCATTCCATTCCATTTAGTACCTTCCAGGTACTTACCGATTTCCAGAGTTTTGTTTGCTTTAATGAGTTTTATTAGATTTCCCATGAACTGGGCCTGTTCCGTGGCAACAAGCATTATATTCCACCTGTCCTCTAGAGTTCTCTGAAAGTAAGAACATGTACAATAAATAACGCTACATGACCGCTTTAAGATTTCCCCATGTATTTATGCCCTAGGTTTGTTATATTATACTACGTTATCGGTAGGACCACTGTCACCTCCGAGGCATTCTCTTGCACTTTGCTGCCCCTAGTGGCGAAGGACAGGTTTTCACGCTTGAGCTGATAACACAGACACACCCAGAACCGTAAAGTAAAGATACGTACTTCCTTGAGCTTAGCGAGCACTGGATGTTCTCTGAGTGAGTTGTTCACCACATACTGCAGCACAGGGTCATCCTTCCCCCCGCTGTGGCTCTTTCCGTGAAAGGCAGCCATACCACTCGCAGCTTTTCCAATAAACAACAGCAAACACAAATACTGAAATGTCACAACGAAAGTGCTATTATACAGCAGAGTTATTTCATGAATCACCACATTCACAATCTTGCGTCCAATATAACTCGCGATTTTCACTACTTGGGGTTGAATGTTATTGTTGGTTAAATTGCGCTTCTTCTTTTTTCACTGCGCCCCGGAAACACTATAATACTACGTCCTCTTTCGCCTATTCTTTATTCTTTCTGCCAGTATTAAAAACATCAGATATTATTACTATTATTATTATTATTATTATTATTGTTGTTGTTGTTGTTGTTGTTATATTATTATTATTATTGTCTAATATTTTACACAGGCTTCGGAATTATAAAGACGTTAGATATTTTACATCAACAACCACCGTTATAGAGAACCAGCAATATGTGCAACCAATAGATAAGCACAGTTCAGATCAATGATTTGCGAGACAATAAACCACTACAGTGCACCCTTACAGAGAACCAATGTACGATTAGCATAGGGAACCAAGAGACAACAATTAAGATCAACATTTAAAACTAACTACAGACTTCGATGGATAACCCATTTGATATAAAAAACTTACCAATGAAAGCAACAGCAAGTCCGCTGCAAAATAATAGTTTTATAGCTTGTTCCATAGCTCTGAAGAGAACAGCCTTCAGCACCTTGCCCTCATCCAATGGCTCCTCGTTCTGAGTTAATAATGTATTTGCTCAGGAATTAGTAATGTGGGGAAAATTGCTCAATATTGTCAGTCCTTGTAAAAAATGTCAAAGGCCAAGGGCATGTACAGTGTATAATGTACTTATAACGTTTTCTGCGCTTTGCTATGACGGTCAAGCAAAACGATTTCTCAATTTCTCAATTTCCCAATTTCTCAATATTTTCAATAATCTTCAAGAATGGTGCCATATTATCAACTGTGTTGATTCTGAAGATAATCCAATAGATAATTCTGAAAGCCAGGTCTCTAAGTCCCGTGGTACCGTGTAGGCCTGTTGTACAAACAACATTGGGTAAATATGGACTACAGTGCAAAAGTTTCAAAGTCTCTGTCACATTGAATAGAAAAAAAGCTAATAACGGTGAGTAAGTAAGTAACTGTGTAAGTGGGAAATTCCACATGTATAAAAAGCAAAAAACGTACACCACAAAAGTAGAGAAGTAATCCAATGGCAGTTACTCAAAACGCAGTGGTGTTTTTATCATTAATATATGTATATGTATATGTATATGTATATACAGTATGTGGATGACATGCAATGAAAAAAGGCAACGAAAATAGGTAGTTTCTATCTTATCGCAAATGACATAAAGTTAACACATTGGGTTGATTCATAATCAGTATACAGTTAATTATTATGTTTGTAATCTATGTATCTAATGTATCCACTTGTAAGTCTAACATAACAATCGAAAGACCCAGAGAGGATGAACAAGATTTTTGGATACAAACCAACTGGAAATAATAAAACATAAAACAACAAAACAATATATTTGACATTTTAAGTCGGTTTCTAATGGCCAATAAAGTATATAACATTAGTGTATTTATCCTCAAATGTAAGCAACATTGCCACCCAGCGGTAGTCGTGATACTCACGGCCATCCTCGTTTTGTGAGGCAGCGACACCTTGTGGTCTGGATCGTTTAGTACTGCGTCTCCTGCTCAGCCAAATGCACACCGCAGCGAAGCTTAAGTCCGACAGTACGATTAGTATTATTGTTCATAGTTTGCTAATGTCAAATATTTAATTTGCTATGCTACGTCTGATAGTGTTGAACCAGGAAATGTAAACATCTTGAGGCCATCATTTGCTAATTCAAGCCAATCATCATAGCTCTCAGCGTCTGCATAGCATACAGGACTGCAGGATGGAAATATATTAATCATGTTGATATAATGACAACATGTTGACAGATTCATCCAGTACCTACCAGTTTTAAATTTAATTTAGTAGGACTATTATCTTTATTGTTTATTTATTAATTTAGCAGATGCTGTTATTCAAAGCCACTTCATTTGTTTAGTGAAATGTAGGTAGACTGGACATTGACGTTTGAAGCCAGAACCTTTTGTCTGGGAGGTAAACTAACCACTTACTGGTTTCCTGTGACCAGTCTTGTGAGAAGAATTGGCCTCTTGGTAGACAAACCCTCTGTCTGTTGTCCTATAGTCCTAACGTATGGCTTTGCCTCCCCAATCTTTAGAACAACTCATCTCCATCATCTTCTGCATGGATGCGTATGATTCCTAAACAATAACAGGAGCTATAGATAACAGACTGGGCCCAGAGACTGTCGTGTGTTGGCTTCCACTCACGGCCGAAAGGCACTGGGTTCGATCCCCCAACGTCTGCAGCCTAACCTGTACGTCTCCAACCCATACCTGCTCCCGAATGACGTGAATTCACTGTATGTCACTTTGGATAAAAGCAAGTAGTAAATAACGCAAAAGCAAATATATTTCAATTCGCCTTCTTGTATTGCTGCTAAAAACTTTTACTTTGTATGCGGGGGGAGGGGGTACTTCGTAAAGAGAATTGTTTTGTTTCTTTCAGAACCCCCTCTGCTAAAACGCGAGCAGGTCCGTGATCAGTGAGTCCCATCACAGTAGTGACACCACAAAGTTTGTTTACAGCCTCCGCTCGCTGCAGCTATAGCTGCCGATGGGTTTAACTAGAACAGGGGATACAGTAGTGTGCAGAAGGTTCAAAGGGAAAAAGTGTTGGGGATGTGAGTAGGATAGGGAGGTCTCTCCAAGGACACACACGCTTCCTCTGTCAACGTCCTTATTAAGAATGCACGGGAAGCGATCCCCACTGCCTACAAGAACATATCAAGTAAATGCGCCGTGACAACGGGAGATGTCTGTGAAAGAAACGCGGAAGAAAAGAGTTTGAATGTTACAGGAGGAAAACAAAACAAAACGGGGATACCTCGATACGCGCACACGCACGCACGCGCACACACACCTACACACGCGCGCACGCACACACACACACACGCACGCACGCACGCACACACACACACACAACGCAGCTTAGACCCTCTTGGTGATTTTTTTCTTCTTCC
>OMKQ01046042.1:0-19144 GCA_900302335.1 Phycis phycis
GCTCCGCGGGGGCGAGGAGTCCGCGGCGCGTTGGAGACGTTGTGTCACAACACGTCGCGTGAACGAGCACGCTGGATGTCGCGGTCCCTGCCTGTTGATGGCCAACAAACATTCACCTACCCGCTGCTCAATGCCACCGTAACCACCACGTCAACATACGAGCGAGGCTAATAGAAAAACGTGTACAATTCAGTTGCATTAAACAAGATGAGAGGACTTAGACTGGAGGGAGGGACGTGCATCGTTAAAGGTTAAGGGTGTACTTAAATTATCCCGATTGCTTCCAACAATGTAAAAAACGCGAAAAATATGTTTTTTCCAATCTAACGGTCCATAAATGTGTTGAGGTTTTGCATATCAATTGTGTGACCTTCCAAGGAAACACACGAAAACATTTATTTAGTCGAGACATAATTTGTTGATATATTACAATATTGATCTAGTTTACCACCAGGTGTTACTATGACAAGAGGCTAATACCAGCCACAAAGCTAATGCAGTGTTTCCCAAACTGTACTTGTTTCCCACACTTTACTTGCGCAAAAAAAAAGAAAAACTGTATCTGTATCTGAGAGAACAACACCATCTGAGATGAGATTGATAGTTTCCCATACATTCACTTTTTATTAAGCAATTTCAAATGGCTAAAATCTCATTTCATTGTAGAGCTACGTGCAACAGATTGAATCACTCTTGCTCTCTTTCTCTCTCTATCTCAACCAGAGAACCAAATCTGGTTCTATTCAGATTTGGTTCACAAGTTCACAAATCTGAATTAGTGATGAAAGAAATACCAAAAAACTCAAATCAAATGAACATTCTAATTCTCAACTTGTGCTTGTGTATGCATTTTGCGGGTGCTTTTTTTGCGTGAAAAGTCACTCCACTCACCTTAAGTAAAGCCCAGCCTGTAGCTTGCCAATTGGCAATTGGCAAACACTTTTGGCTCACTGGCTAACATTGCTAACATTAGATTATTAGCTAACGCTCAAAATGGGGCCTGATTTTCCCCACCAGCTAATGTAGCTAACATTAACATAGCTCAAGTTCGGCAAAAATGAAAAGACACCTGCAGCTCACCTCCTAAAGCTCACCTCCTCTTGTTATACTTACCTGGCAGGGGAGATACCATGATCAAGAAGGTGGTTCACCCAGGGCGAGGCTCAGCCATTGCACTCCGGTTGTGCTGACCCCTGCGAATTCCCCAAATGTGGGAATCTCGACTGCATAATTTCTGGTAGTGGGGGACTGCGTTCGCGCTCTCCCCTGACCTAGGCAATTTCCCTCGGGATCATTAAAGTACTTCTGTCTGTCTGTCTGTCAGTTATGTTAAATCATGACTATAGTTTGGCTAATGTAAAATGGAACTTGTAGCTCAATGGCTAACCTTCCTAACATTAGCTAATATCCCCCAACCGACTAGCTAACTCAAATGGCTCAAACAGCTGCTGTGAAATTGCACATGTTGCTTTCTAGTTGACATCTTTCCCTGCAAATGAATGTCCATGGAGTAAGGTTACTGTTTGCTTTGCATGGAAAGTTACATAACTGAAAGGGGGCTACAGTGTTTTGTAATTTAACTGTTCATGTATTTTGGGACGTGGGTTGCTAAAATTGTGGATCGAGATTATATGGTGGAGGAAACACTACATTTTAACAGAATTAAAACCATGCGTCACTAGGCATCACTTGGGAGAGGACGTAAAACGTTATGTCCCATAGTTAAGTTAGCTGACGCAGGCCGGCCTCAGAGAGTATGGTTGAATACTTTATGTTTAAATGGGGATCTTTCACAAAGCCGGTACAATTCATTCAATTTGTATGCAAGCTGAACAAGCCAATAATAACACTGACTTTAGAGCATGTGCCTCCAGAGGAATTGCAGCAATCTACTTCAGCTACACCAAAGTAAGTATGTCTGTTTTCAGAGCATCTTACGTTTCATTTTAGCATGAGTGACTTGAAGCTCAAGTGTACCATTACCATTTACTTTTGTTTTAGCTATTATTGCCTAGATGGCAGTTCATATTTAGTGATGACATTGCTGTTTTATGACCTGACCTTGCTGCAAGGAATACCTTCTGTGAACATTTTTTTAATGAAAGCATATAAATACATTTTCATAATTGGGGGATTTACAAACTGTTCGGGTCTGAGAAATGTCAGGTGTGAACTTTAAGTTGATTTCCAAGCAACATTTTTATAAAACATTCCACGATATTACAGTAATGAGCTAGCTTCAGAATGCCTGCCAGTTTGACATCTGAAAATTCCCCATACATCTACAAACAAAACTAAACAACAAAGACCTTGTCAGAGAAACCCAAAGGATAGACACACAATAATCTAATTTAGTTTTCTATCAAGTTCTGGCACAATGTAACTGTGCCACACTTGGTTAAACAACAGAATGATTTCTAATATAACATTTCACTAACATACCAACCATCTAGCTTAGGAGTAATTATATTTAAGTCACTCTACCTCTGGAAGATGTCACCTAGACTGGCAGCAGTTGAGCTAAGGGTAAACTTTCCATCCATTCATATTGCATCTCTGAAAACCATATCTGCCCAATGCCACAAATAGAATTATAGCATTTGTCCTGATATCTGGCTGTTTCAGGGCAGGTAACATCATTATTTGTATCTTAGTCCACAAATTCAGAACACATGTAAGCTGTTAAAATGCATACAACATAATTTCATCAAGGATCTTGAGGGAAATGGATATGTAAGTCTACTGCAAATAATGTTATGCAGTTGTTAATGTTTAACACTAGAGATGTTACAAGTGTCCAGTGCATACTAAATCTCCATAGAATATGCTAATCATTATTCTTTAGTATAATTTTGTATGACGTTTATTTAGCGCTTTTGTCCAAAGTGACTTCACGTAAGTGCATGAATAGAGTACATACCATTTTTTAGTTTTTTTTGTTTTTGTTGTTTCTTTTTGTTGTTTCTTTTTGCTTTTGTTTTCATGTGCCAAGATTTCATCTGAACAGATGACTTTTCAGCCTGCAGCAAGTAGAAGGATGTTGGGTTTCAGCTGCCTTGATTTCAGTGGGGAGCTCATTTCATCATGCAGCCAGGACAGTGAACAAGTTATATTTTGTTGAACTGCTGCTGAGGTCCCCATATAGTGAGGGCATAGCAAGTTTGGCAGTCGTAGAGCATAGTGGATTGCCTAGGGTGAATGGTTTGACTATGTGCTGGCTGTATGATGGGCAGAAGTCTTTCACAGCACATACCACCAGCTTGAATCGGTTTTGTGCAGCCACCGGTAGCCAGTGCAGGGTTTGGTGGAGTGGTGTAGGGCGGGAGAACTTGGGTAGGTTGGCCAGCAGGGCTGCTGCCTACTAGAAAAGCAGACAAATGGCTGCATAGAGGCCATGTGAGTGAAGGACAAAACCCAGTTACTTGGTGTACAGAGAGAAGATGGGACCCAGGACAGAACCCTGCGGGACCCCATGGTTAGACAAGGATCAGTCAGTTTCTTTCCAGGTTACCCTGTATGTGCAATCCATGAGGTTGGATGTAAAAATCTGTTGAGTGTGGGTTTCTTTAAAAGAGGGTTCACTGTCAAAGAGGTGTTAATGACATGGATGAGGAAAGGAGTTTGGTAGCAATAGACTGAAGAATGTGAGGGGATGGGGTCGAGAGGGCAGGGTGTTGGTCGGTGGGAAGTCACCAGGGATAGCACCATAGTGGGCGAGTGGGGGTAAGTTAGACCCGGGAGATGAAGAGGTGGCTATTGGACAAGTGGTCACGGCTGGTCGTTGGGGAAATTAGGAGCGTATGTCTATTTTACAAAGTAGAACCCAAAAATCGCTTGATTGAAGGGAGGAGTTGAGGAGCGTGGTGAAAAACGTGGCGAAGAACTAGAACTTTTTGGGGGTGGATTATGTTTTTTTGGCCACTATGCTTTTTCGCCCGGCCATAGAATGGTTCCGTCAGCACACACTGAGACACCAAGGCGCCGGGAGGGTCCGGTGAGCCTGCCGATAGGTGAGGGGACAGGAGAGGACAAAGTAGAGAGAACAGTGTCAGAGTCGGGAGGCTGAAGTGAGAAGCAGTCAGGTGAGGGGAGAGCTGATAGGATAGATGAGGTGAGAGGAGAGACATGGAGGCGGCGGATAAGGACCACTAGGTGTAGGAGGGGGGGATTTGGCCGTTTGAGAGAGGGGGGGGTTAAAGATAAAAAAGAAGAGGTCGGACACGAGGAACGGATACAGAAAGGTTGGTGGTAGAGCAGTTCCTGGTGACTGGTGAGGTCGAGTTGGTACCCAGCTTGGTAGCTTGGGAGAGGGAGAGTGTGAAAGTGAAAGCAGATAGTAGAAACAATGGAGGCTTTTCTGTCTTGATGTATTTGGGCCCCTCTCCAGGGACGTTCGAGAGGAGGACATCTAACTTCTCCAGGAATTCCTTGAGAGTACCTGGTGGGTGGTAAGAGAAGAGCAATATTTAATTTAATCGGGTAAGTTACATACACAGTGAAAATTTGAAAGGAGGAGTGAAGTGTGACTTGGGGGAGAGAGAACATTTCACATTGGGGAAAATGAGGATACCAGCTCCACCCTCCTGCCCCCTCAGCCGGGAAGGCCTGGGTGTGTGAGGGTGAAGAGTAGGCTGATTTAAGGGCTGCCGGGGTGGCAGTGCTGTGGTCCAAGTCTCAGTGAGAGCGAGGATGTCCAGGGATCTCGAGGAGGCACAGCCAGAGATGATGTCTGTCTTGCGGGCAGCTGATTGGTAGTTCCACAGGCCCCTGTGACAAGGGGTTTGATATGGGGAGTGGGAGGGGTAGTTGAGAAGATTGATGTTGTGAGTGGGCATGTGGTCTAAGGTATCTAGGAGAGTGACTTACAGCAATGGAAAGTATACACATATTAACTGAGGAGAAATAGCAAACAAAGTGAAGGTATACTTACAAAGTTAAATAGTTATCCCATCTGTTCTCCATTTCCAGGACTTACATTTACATTTAGCAGACGCATTTGTCCAAAGCGACTTACAATCAGTACAATTGTAGGGTTTGACATGTAGACAGTTGGAGGTGGGAATTGAACCACCAACCCCAGGTATCCCCACAAACTCAACGGGACTGCGGAGAACATCCTAGCCATGAGGGACCAGATGTGACCCCATGTGGTTTGACTTCATTGTACAGTACAGTTTTCTTCTAATGAGCAAACCAATGACCCTGTAAGAAAGTGTAACTACGTTAAATAAAAGCCAAATAAATGTATTGTCCTCAGAGCGCCCAGTATTACTTTTATTATGACTGATATAATAATATCAGTCATAATAGAGCAGATACATAAATAGATAATAGAGCACAATCGTGTTGTATAATTAAGCTATGATAGGCCCATGTTGGTAGCATTAAATGTGGCGTCTAATTACAGTAACATTTGGTAGTAAGGTGTCTAATTATCATATTTTGGATCTGATATAGGTGGCATAGCTCAGTGGGTAGAGCGGGTCGTTTACTAACCGGAGGGTTGGGGGTTCAATCCCCATCTCCAACTGTCCACATGCCAAACCCCATGAATGTAATGCAAATGTACTGATTGTAACTCGCTTTGGCCAAAAGCATCTGCTAAATGTAAAAATAGCATTTGATTTGTAATAGATTATAATCTTGTAAAATAGTGTCTAATAGTGTTAGGATCTCCTATTTGGTTACTAATTAGAATATGATTTGGTATAATAGCGTCTAATTATTGTATATTTTGGGTGTAATATGGCTTTATATGCGGTTTCTAATTACAGCAACATTTGGTATATGGTGTCTAATTCGGATATAGCTGTGTTTGTTTACTGTCGAATAAAGAACATATTATTTCTAGTTTTGGTATAATTTGTACTGCTTGTTACGTCTTGTTATTATTGTTATTAGTACCATGAAATAAAATGTGACCGAATTCTGAGTAAAGACGGTGGCTGCGTTTAAGCAGCTGTGTGTTGTTTTTCATCTACTTAAACTCAATATGACATCCTGATAACAGGGCAGTGTTTCAGCGGGGAGGCAGTTGATCAGCTCACACCACTGCAGCCACTCCTGGTTTCAAGCACTCAAAAAAGCCCTGAGATCTTAAAGGAAACATGTAATCATTTGGGGCAATAGTGGCCATCCATGTATGTCCCCTAAAAGTGTTTTTATTGTCACTGACTGTCACTGGCTCAGAATATATTCTAACATTATGGAAAGGATCCTTTAGAGAAATAAAACGTTATATATTTATTCATTATTTATTCCTTATTTATTATTTGTTTATTCATCTTTCACTTGATCACGATCTGTTCGTTATTGTACAAAAGTATCGCGAGAGTTGAGTTGTTGCAGGACGAGAGTGGTGGAAAAATGTCTGTCTGTCTGTCTGTCTGTCAAAACGTGAGTGAGTGAGAGAGGAGAGAGCAGAGTTTGTTGTGTTGGACTTGTGTTGGAGTTAACCCCTTCCTTCACGACACTCACAAGATTCTGAAAAAGTGTCAGCCAGGTTTCAGGTTTAAGTATAGCAGAGACTCACTAAAATGTTCGGTGAGCTCAGACAAAACACTTGGACACTTGAATTTAAGTGCAGCATTCGACACGATTGATCATAAGATCCTCATCAATAGTCTTGTTTGCTCAACGGCATTCTGAAAGAAATGAATCATGCTTTTCTTTCAAATAGACTACTGCAATTCACTCGTTCACCCCCCCAATAAGTATATAGAGAAGCTCTTACTGACTCAAAATTCTGCTGCTAGGCTTCTGGAAAAAAACAAGACATACCATTTTGGGTCTATGGGACTAATGCAAACGATGATTTAAGATTGGTATTGAGTAGTACTGAGCGAGAATTCTTGTTTTTTGCCACTGCCACTGAAAGGATCCCTACAGAGAAATACAACTTGTTTCTTTAACTTTCGCTTGATCACAGTCTGTTTGTTGTTGTGTCCAACCAAGTCCTGCTCAAGGAGAAGTCTCTGAAATGTATTTGTATATGTTTATTATTAGCGGACCGTCACTCTTTATTCCTTTACAATTGCCCCTGTCCAGCCTGGACGTTTGTAACCATGTAGCTATTAATTACACAAACCAATGCATTCAAAGTCATTCCAGTAGTCAAGCGACATATCAAGTCCTCCGCAAAGTGATTTTTCCACACGTACCTTATGGAAACCAACAGAGTGATGTAATCTGACACATATGTGCTCTCATCTGTGCTCTCTCTTGGTACAGATACAGATCAATATCAAACATGTTTTCATTTTTTTTTGTGAAAATCAACTGTACAATCTGTACAACTGTACAATCTGTAGTTCAGTAGTTCCGCAGTACAATTAAAAAAATAAATTAAATTCAGCATTGATCTGATAACAGGTAATAAGCACAAAGTAATCAGGTTTAAACGGTAACCATCAGGGAGAAAGCCAACATCACACATACAGCAGACCAGGACTGTCCTGGAGGGAGATAAAGCACAGACAAATAACACAATACAATGTGTGGCAGTTTAGAGAACTGCATTTCCTCCACATTCTCCTCAGTTTGTGCTGATGGGTATGTCATGCCAATACTACACCTCTGCTGTAGTTGCCTTTTTGACACCAAAGGCTACATGGCGCTGTCCTGCAGGTTTGGTTGTAAAGAGTTAATTGTCAACTCTGGGCAGCTCAGTTCTCTCAGACATGTGTGATAGTTATATAGTATATATTTTAAACTGGTCTTCCACCCATCACCTGTTCCATCTCCTTATCACTGACATAGACTTTATATTGCATGATTTCCTGCACTTAACCAACAGATCTCAAGTTTCATCCAACCGTAGTTCGATCCCCGGCGGTTCGATCCCCTCCTCTGTCCACATGACGATGTGTCCTTGAGCAAGACAACCCCGACTTGCTCCCCGGGTGCTGAACACAGACCAGCTCCTATGTATGAACAGGATGCGTCAAATGCAGAGAACAAATTTTGTTCCCATATCTAAAAAATACTGAGAATGACCAATAAAGGGCCAGTCCTCTCTCTACAAAAAGCATAACACACTCACCTAAAGCATTTACCCTCTGCATGTTGAGTATGCAGAGGGGACATCTCTTGACCCAATATTTGTGAAAACAAGTGTAAACAATACCGAAATCCTGGAACTTTGTGTATCACGTAGACTGCACCATTGCTTGGCACATGGTGACGTCTTTTTGAATAAAAATGTGCGGCACAAATATAGTGATAAGGACTTTTTTGGGTCCGTTCTTGGTCGCCACTGTACGCTGAAGACATTTCTTTACAAATGTATGTCCTCCAAATCATTTCCCCAACCGTAAAAAAGAACATAGGAATATCACTTTTTTGGGCCACCATAATGATCACCATTGACCACCAAATCTCAGCATTACGGCTTTTCAGTTGTAAATCCTTGATCAACGCTACTCCCGAATCTAACAAAGCCTGATAGGTAGCCCCCTGCATCTTCACTGGTATGCAGGACCTCCACTCCGTGTGGGGAGAGGAGGTAGACCCAGACCACCTACCCAACCTCCATTTGTTGCACCGTAACCGCTCTAGCTGATGGTGCCCAGGCTGTCCACAGCACTCCTGTCCCATCGTTTGAGGAACTCCCCTTGGGTTTCAAAGGACAGAGGCGGAGACTGGGACTAGAACGGGCCAGGAGAATCCCGGAGGATTAGCGCGGGGTCGGGAAAACGGGGAGTGTATGGGGTGCATGTGGGTGGGTATAGGAGTGATGATGGGCTGTCAACCATGCTGACTTCGGATGAGTTAGGGGGCAGATGACCAATTCTGTCGCGGATGACGAGGGCCCCAGAGGAACTGCTCGAGCGAGACCGGCTCCATCACCTGCTGACTGGTACAGCCGCAGCTGGTGAGTACATGTGCGACATCGTCCCTCCAGCGTGAGCCCCATGCGATCGAGCAAGGTATGCTTCCGGTTACCGTAGGATGGGCGGGTGGCCACCAGCAGGCCGTCCGCCGTGGTCAAAACCTCCCTGGATAGTAATGGGAGAAGGCGCACTCCCCACAGGACCTGGGTCCACCCGAATGCCTCCGCTGTTCCCCTGAAGACCTCCAAGAAGGCGAAGCAGCCAGGGAAGCAGCCAGGGATTGCCTGTGCTCGGGTCCGAGCTGTCCATCTCACTTTGACATGGTGCGGAAGACCACATGCCTACCTCTGCATGGTGAGCAGCCAGATCCAGCATTGGCCAGCATCTGCCGGTTCTGTGACTTGATCACACTCTCCTGGGTCTGCGTTAATCATGGGCGAGTGGTGACTCTGCCCTGCAGTCCATCGCTTCTCCTTCCAGTGTCCCTGTTCAGGCACCAATGGGGCAACGAACGTGCTACTGCTGGGTTCCAGGAAGGAAAATACGTGGGCAACAATGGTCTTTCAAGAAAAGTGCCCGACAACGGATGTCAAAGCCGTTGCTCCTCCCGTTTCATGCAACACAAACATATGCAAACAAACGCAGTACAATGTTCAGGCTGCGTCCTGCTGGCAGCCATGTCTCTCAGTTGACAAACCCAGTTTCACTGTGGGGCAGAACAAACATGTGAATATATATAGTAATATAGCTCATTAGGCTCACCATCCACAGCTGGGTCTGCTGTGCCCGGGAGTGTGTGTGGTTGTGGGTTTGACTTATGCAAAGCAGTGAAAAAAAACTTTTTTTAATACTGTTTAATAATGTCATTCGAGTAATCGCTAATTGTCCACAGTCATCATACAGTGTTTCCTGTGGAAATAGTTTGTAGCTGTGATATCTAGGTTTCAGTTAGGGTTTGAGTTTGGTCCAAGACAAAATTAGCTTTATGGTCAGTATAGTCTATGTAAAGATGTTTTAATAATATCCTAATAATAGGTCATTGCTGTTATTACTGTTATAATGTGCAACAATAGTTCTTGATATTTTTCTCTTCTTCCTTTGTTGTGGTGGCAAATGGTAACGGTGTGGCAGTGCAGAACAGCAGGAAGCCTGTAATAACCTAAATATTGCTACATGGGCACTAGATTAAAATGTTGATTTGAAATTAAAACTCTAATACAATCAGGGTACAATAAAATTAAAATGTTGTCATCCCTAATTTGCATATTAGTCAACTGTTTTATTATTATTTATTGATATTCTGGAGCCACATGATCATGATGTCATGACATGATGAGAATTGATGTGAATTTCCAGATGTGGCAATTCCACCCCTGGATGAAGATGCCTCTGGATGAAGAACCTCCGTCTATGTTTTTCTTTTGGGGAAAGTAAACCCCGAAAATAGGTGTTGACATTGGTAGGGACACCAATGAGGGAGGTCCAGAGGGGCTGTAACCCCCACTGGAAGCTGACACGTTTTGCATGTATGTAGCCTTCATTCATAGTTGTTGTGCAAAGGAATGCACAATCTAGATATCGCTTTTCATCATGTTATTCTTCTTCACACCAAATTTCTGCAACTAATGGAGGCTAAACGACTGAACCTCAAGATGTCATTCAAACTGTATTACAAAGGTCTACTTCCGTGTAGCTGTGCTTTGTATTTTTCAGTTTTGTAAACTTTATACCTTTTGAGATATTTGCGATTAAACATGCAAAAAACTCTGATCGAGATAACACTGAGCCTAGCTTTCCATTGTTACGTTTGAGTCTGCTCATTGCTTTCATAATGTCAACTGGGTGGCATAGCTCACCGGAGGGTTGGCGGTTCAATCCCCACCTCAACCAAATTTATTTCAATGATTACGGGCATCCCTATGCACAAGTAGTTCCTCGCATGGAATTACATTTTCTCGTTATGTTTGCCAACACACTCATTCACAGATACAGGGGTGTAGCACATTCATGATCCTTTGTCAGCTCAATGGGGCTTTAAAGAGCACATTTGGGTTTTATGGCACTGCTGTTTCCTATTCAAACCAATGTTCTGTACACATATATCTACATTAACAAAATTAAGAATAATAACATATTGTAAACTGTATCCAAACCCTACGTACAAACAGCTTAGTGTCCACTTCATCCTGATCATACAGTCATTGTTTAGGTCATTTCCTGCCTTCAATAGTTTGATGTCCTGACTGAAACTCTGTTGTTGTGTGACATTGATCCTCTTACTTTCTGCCCCAAAGAGCTTGTCAGCAGTTAGTTCTCAGTGTGTCTTTATTGCCTATGAATCTCTTCGTCCAGGCGGTCACTCAATTCAGTTTGTTGTATCTTACTAATAATTACTCCAATAATGGTTCATTGAGGTCTGTGTCATTTGCAGTATACTGTACAGTGACCTGGTGACTAGGCTTGAGTTTGGTGTTCACCTCTTCAGGAACATGGTCAATGTCAGTCTCCTCTGACTGATCGTGTGATGTCAGAAAGCTAGGTCCGTTCCACCATCGCTGGCTCTGTATCAAGTTCTCAATAGTCTGTCCTCTAGTAGGGAGGTTGGCTGGATTTATCTTCCCTGAGACATGTGACCATGACTCTGGGTTGGTCTTGGACTGGATCTCTGCCACTCTGTTTGCAACAAACTTTTCATTTTGTAGCTTGTTTGCTAGTCGTACTCCACTCACAGCGCTTTTTCCTGAGAGGGGCTACCCTGGACTTGGACTCAACTAAGTTGTAGTTTCTCCATCTTGCGTTTCACCTTGCTGATAAGCTACAGCACTGTGAGCCCTTTCATTGGCGTCACAGAAGACATGTAGTTTCAGGATGTGGTTGTTCTGCGGCATGTTTGTTCGGTACCACCTTGGTATGGTGAACTGGTGTAGCTGAGGTAGTTCTGAACACCACTGTTACCATTCTTGGGTCTGATTGGGTGGTAGCTCCCCATACCGGGGGGTCCTCTTAATTTCTTGAAACATGCACTTGATTCTGACTGTAAAGGGAGTCATGTCTCCACACTAAGCTCAGCACCTCCAGCACTGCTCTGTGTGTCTCTGGTGCCAATGTGTGCTCAGTTCAGTTCTCCTCCAATTTCTTCTTGAGCTCTGGACAGTTTGTCATCCACTTGCAGATGCCAGCTCCGTGCCTGTGGTTGACAGCATTTTCTTAGCAGTGGTTGTCGCAGTGTACGGCTCTTCAACATTTTGTGAAGTTGCAATGAATATCTACATAGAGTGACTCTCTCATGGTCTCTACACCTTGGTGTTGTTCCATTTCGTATTGTGCCAGGTGCTTCTTGATTGTAGCAATGAGCAAGAGTGGACTTGGGGAAGCTCCAAACAGCCCTCGGGTAATTTTCACCATGCGCAGCTCTTCATCCCTTTCCCCATTTAGTGGGCCTGTGATCCACAGGAATCTCACAGCGTCTCTGTCCATCTCTGATAGAGATACCTGCATTAAACCCTGCTTGATGTCTGCCATGAAGGTGATCTCATGCTGTCTGAACTTAATCAGGACACTGAGAATATCTGGATTCAGGTTTTGTCTGGTGAATAACAGGTTAGGAGTTAGGAGTCATTGAGGGATGGACAGCCTTCATCTTCATGGGACAATGCATCAAATACCACACACACAATTTCATCATCACCTATCCTCTGCATGTCCTCTGCAATGTCCTGTTGTAAGTAGATCTCCATGACTACATTGCGTCTGCTGTACAATGTAACAGGTATGTACAGGTAAATGCAGACATATACTGTGCAATTTCCTCTGCATACTGTCGATATACATTTACATTTAGGGCATTTAGTAGATGCTTTTGTCCAAAGCAACTTACAATAAGTATATGTAAGTAGATAGGGAAACAACAATATATATTGCGGTCGGTACAGTAAGGATGCCAACAGAACATGTTTCAAGCACTCATCATAATTACTTGGTTATAATTTGCATGTTGATATTTTATTATTTAAATCAGTTTAGTATTTCATTCACAAATAATCTCAGGAGATGGCAAAGACATCTAACCCAAGTATAGACCCCCATCAAGAGAGTTTAACCAACCGCCTGATCCCTGCCTGTTACCATGGTGAGGACAATTTAATATCTGAACTAAATAAGGTTTCAAAGGCAGCCATCGTAGCAGATGGCTGGACAAGCCTAACTCAGGACTCCAGCCTGACAGTGACTCTGCATTATGTCAGGGAGGGTAGTGTCAAAGGGAAGGGCCTCAAAACAAAAGCAGCGAATGCAGCGCAAACAGGAGCAGCCGATTGTTTGCAACACTGTTTCCAACTGGACTGCAGGAATACGCAGTGGTTGTATTGATGGAGAGATCCTACATGGCAAATGGAGTCCTCAGTAAGAAAACGTTCAATGCTACTTTCATTAGTTTCTAGTATAATATTAACACCTGGGGATAAATTAACAGAATACGGACATTATAAATGATAAACTAACAATGATTATAATAATGTTTATTGTTACGTGTGATGTTGTCATACAGATGTATGTTTTAACTTTGTTTTTCAGACCAACACACACTGGGGCACTGAATCCCAGTCTACTTCAGTATGGCTTATTTAAAACAGACTCGTATCGGCCCAGCTGATTTGGACTGATTTCTCCACACATTACCATGTACCGTGACTGACATGTATTCATTCACCATTGATATGGCCGATATATCACAGACACTAAAAAAGGTTATCATTCAGTCTTTTATTTTTTTTAAATGAAGGATGATGAGGTCCAGACCTTCCTTGAAGTGGCCACAGTGATGGACCCCAGGTCCCTATCCAAAAAATTGATAGGGACCATCCCAGACCATCTCAGATGGTAATCTGAGGTAAGTTGAGTGCATCAGCAGTGGCAGCGAATATCACAGTGGCAGAAGAGTTATTTGACTGGTGATCCATTTGATTGTGGCCCATTTCTATTGTGATACCTTTCCAACCGACTGCCCAGTCCATCAGTGCGAGAATTCAACAAGAAGTCCAGATCTACAGAGGTCTGCCTCCCGTCCACGTATCAGCTGACCCTGCTCTTGGGTGGCAGCAGAATAGAGGCACAGCTGGAGTGTTCTCCACAGCTGGAGACACCATTAGCCCAGAGAGATCTAGGATCCTTCCAGAGAAAGCAGAACTTATGTTTGAATGTATGTGCAACTCTGCTGTTATATTTGGGTCAATCTTGTCCCCTTTTGAAATTGAGTATTGTAATTTGTTCAACTGGTAAACCTTTCTAAAGAATTGTTTATTTTCAATTTTGTCAATTTTATATCTGTTTTGCAAGTTAGTATTATTTTAAGAAAAGAACATTGTAACATTTACATGTTCAAATGTTACTACGCGCACATGCCAATTTTTCTAAAGACAGACGTTCATTGTGTTATTTGAGAGACAATAAAACAGCTGCGTTTCCCACAATTTAAGATTTCGATCAGTAACTGAATCAACACACAATAGACTGATACGCAGAATCAATAATGGCAATATCAATAAAATCATATAAACTCCTATCCCTAATCACAGCTGACAAAAATAGCAATCAAGACTGATCGGCAGCAAGGCAGAACAGTGTTTCTGGGACTTCCACTCGGTGGGTGAGGACATTTGTTTAAGTTAAAGAACAATATATTGATCATACATCAGTGGAAATAAACATGATGCATATTGTTACTTATTATCATGGTCAGGCGTGAGATAAGTAGCCTCGCCCCAAGACAGTTAACTCCACTCTGGACGAGGCTAGACTGGTCACTGGTGACAGTGACAGATTGAGTGCATTCATAAATTGACTTTAATGGCTGAAGAAGACCACACCAGAAGCAACGGGGGAGTGTGTCCAATGCAAGGACACATCAACAGCACTCACAGCAGAGGCAGCTGCAGCCATTCGGTACCACTGTCGCTGCAGGTGCAGGCACTGCTGCCAGTACTAGCATTAGCATAGATGATGACACGGTAGCATTATAGATGATGACGCGGCAAGTGATGTTAGTTATAGTTAAGTTATAGTGATGAGGCAAACCATACTGCAGCTACCAGTAGTGCCGGCGTCATCACTGCGCCTAAAGATCTCGACATTGAGCCCAGATACTGTCTCAAGATCCTGCACTCATATTCTCAGGGAACAAAGAGGTCGTTCGCAAGGGCACAGTAGTCCAGCGATTGGCTGGAGGATTCGGCTGGGGCAGGGGCAGCCTTCCACCCTTACGTAATCTTTCGATCGAGCACATCTGGTTGTGATGCCGCCTTTGCATACAAGCTCTTTTAGGACAAAATGCAAAAGACATAAAAGAACAAGAACAACAGTAAGGATGTACGGATCTAAGAACTAAAGGGATATGATCCATTTCGATCTCGATCTTACTGACTTTTAAACGTTCTTCCTTAGCTCCAAAATCAATTACTTTGGTTTTGTCTTTGTTGAATTTAAATGTCACCACAACCAATTGTTAATTTGGTTAATGTACTTACTCAGTGCTTTAATTAGTTAGGTATCTAGATTTTTACGTTTTTAAGAGTGGCTGAATGACAGTTGACTGTTTTCAAGGCCTGTATGAATACACAGAGAAGAGATATGTTAATGATTTGTAGAAGATCTAAGGCCATATAAGGTAGAATTGATATCATAGTATAGTATCTATAGTATCTTCATAGTATATCATAGTATCTAAATTGATTTTAAGTGGACACATACTGTATATCCTGAATCTGATATGGAGGTACCGACAGCGCGTCTAATTTTCAGAATTTTGTCTGTGAAAAAGGAGGCAAATTCATTGCACACAGGTTGCAAGCAACCAGGTGCAAGAACAGCCAGGCAGGGGATGAAGATAACTGAGCTCTTCAGGTTGTTTTTCAGTTCCATTGACGCCGTGTATGGGGATATGGCTGCACACTTTGGAGAGCGCAACTCCAAACTAATTGGTGCCTTGATCCCGAAGATCAGTAGTCTATGAACATTTCCAAAGTGAAACCCTTGCTGGACATGACAAACGCAGCCATTGTGCGGAGTCAGAATACACAGTCGCCCATATGTTCCCCTGGAGGGACCCCCTCTGGTGGACGATGGAAAATAGACCACTGAACAACTTGTCAAACTGTTCCATGTTCCACTTCAGACAAGTGTGCTGACAACTCTGAAACATGCTTTTGGGGACAGTTCAGCCAGTGCGAGAACTTGTTCTCAACCTTGAATAGCTTTCTCTCTGACCAGCTTTCCTTCGAAAGGGAACTTACCATGGGATTCAGGGAGGAATGGAGGGACGAGCTCAATACAGCTTTTTAGCCTGCGAATAAATCAGTTTAACCAATCACACGCTGGTATAACAGTTAACAGCCTTTTACGTCTCTCACAGAAAGTCCACCACATCCACAGTGGTAAACGATCATATACCTATCATAAACACTATCTGTTATGTATTGATCATTCATCTCGATAGCAGTCTGCGCTACCAACCAATGTTTACCTGCACTGTTGTACATGAATATAGGTTGAGTTGAACATAGCTTTTGATAAACACTGTGCAGCTCCATTGCTACAGTTTTGTTTTGATACCAACTTTCTCAGAAAGGGAGAGCCTACTTTTAGTTATCGAACAGGGACACTACCTCAAAAATGAATGTTTCTGAAACATGGACGTATGAAAGAAGGCACAGTCCTAAGATTTGAGTGTACCCTGGCTGATGACTGGTACTGTTTGCCTACACTCTGAAACAGCCTCGGTAACTGAAGCAGGGGTCGGTCGGGCAGGGCAATAGTATGATGGTACCAAATATCTGAATATACATACTAAATATATAATACATATAATATTTTCAGGCATCGTGATATTGCGTCAGAATGTAAGAATCAGCACACCTGACTAATCTTCTTTCTGGCCCCCAATCAGAGGACCTTCATCTTCAGACTGCTTCCGTACCAAACCGCACTGGGGAGTGTATAGAGGAAAACGATGCGTGAATCTATTTCCATCCAATGCACTGCAATGATGTAGTAATGTGCATATAGATTAACAGCCTTAATTCACACATTTTAACGACGACAATGATGTTTGTGATTGGTCCCGTATTGAGGGAGAACTACCACTGCCAGAGTAGTCTGACCCGACGCAATTTGCTCCGCCCTTCGGATAATGTCAGAACCGCCCGGCCAATCACAGCTCTTCGTGCGGACTCAACGAACGTGCCGCGGTTAATGCCAGAGTAGAAACATAGCTTTAGAGGACGACTTGTATTGTTTTATTGTTCTATTCAACTGGTGGTCTGATCAGATCAAGTCAGACAGACAGACAGACAGACAGACAGACAGACAGACAAACAGAAGTACTTTAATAATCCTCAAGGGAAATTGCATAAAGACCATTCTGTTTACACAAAAATTAAGTATGAATCCTGAAAAAAAAATTAACACGAATAACTGACTAAATTTGGCTACTTTTGTGATTAGTCTGTAATGTTCCAAAGGTGTGCTTTCTTTTTTTTATAAATATTCTTCAGCTTCCTGAATCAATACTCTACAACTCCAACGTAAAAAACAACTGTCAACTCTCAACCCAATGTTCTCTTGGCAACGCAAATATGATAATCCCTAAGCACCACGGAAGAATATTTGAATCGATAAATACACAATAATGTTATATGTAGATTAAAGCAACATACTGTATATGTAATCGTCGTTGGTAACTGTGATAAGCAGAATTATCCATACATTTACCCATAAGTTACGTATGTTGGCAGTGGTAAGCAACCCTCGCGGCCTCTGTTGTACATTATTTTCCAATAACAGAACACTGTGTCATGGTTTATTCCTTACTTATCTTACCTTACTTCCTTATCATTTTAGACATTTCTGAATGACCTCAAGACTGAACCCAAGGCAACAGAGATCTGTGAGCATGACTTCCAGCAATGTAACACCAGAATTATGTTTTTTTTTACACGTAGCTAAGGCAACCGTTTAATCAGCAAGACTATAGTCATCTTCTGCTCCTCGTCAATCTATGTCGGGATTCTTAATTCCCACGCTGCCGGCTGCCAGCTGCTGGCCTCAGGCGGCTTCGTCTCTCAACCAATCGGACCTCATGCATTAAACAGGAGTACAATCGCACGCCAACATGCTGTCTGTACGTATAGGCCGCGTTTCTCCTGCGTGCTGGTCTCTGCCTCGTGGTCTGCTGGTCTATTCCTCGTGACTCGTTGTCCCTCCTCCATCCCCTTCACTACCCAGACCAGGAGGAGAAGACCTCACCGCGGACAAAGAGATGGTCCTCCAGGGGGAGGTGCATCTATAGCATCACCACCAGTGTAGGAACTCTCCCTCTCCCGGCCACGTTTATGAGTCATTTTATGGTGTCCAATCACCAAATTGTTAGTTTTATTAACTACCTGGTAGTATATTTTTATACTGGTCTCTCCTGATTGAAATGACCTCCTAAAGTTGGGTCAGATATGACGTGTGATATGTAACAGCCTATATGACAAAAGATGTGTGTGAGATTGTCCCACTGTGGGGAGGGGGCAAAGTAGACCAGAATGAAATGATTCATAGAAAAACATTCCCCGAACTGATTGACTCGTAGATGAGTATGTTCTATTATTGAAAAACTTTCTAGGTAATTTTTTTTAGGAAATAAATAACTGCAGTAGAAAAGTGACATGTTTAATATTTCAATATTCTGACTATAGGTTGAAACTGATTCAGAAAATGTTTTAAATGATCTTGCACATCTTTTTTTCCCATGTGGGTGCCGGGCTACTCAATAGAACGTAACTGATGGACGAATTCTAGTTTATTTGGTCAGGAAACGTGAATGTATTGAATCCATTGAAACATAAGGGGACGTTCTAAAGGGACCAGACTGAAAATACGCCGTGGTGACAAGGTCGGCGTTTATGGACGGTGTGCTGAGTGACGGCGTTTATAGACGCCACCACCTCTTCTGTACAGAGTTTATATCGCCACACAGAAGGAAAGAGAGAGAAACTAATGGAATTCCATATGTCCGTATTTGTAGACGCCTGTAACTGCGCTCGTACTGTGCGCCTCTGTAAAACGCGGACCCATTGTGTGTGTGTGTGTGTGTGTGTGTGTGTGTGTGTGCGTGCGTGCGTGTGTGCGTGTGTGTGTGTGTGCGTGCGTGCATGCGTGTGTGCGTGTGTGTATGCGTGCGCGCGTTCCTCCATCATTGAGTGTACCGTAGGACACGCGGGTCTGCCTGTGTGACCACTGCCTCGTCAGAAATCAAATCCCTAATTCCTCTCGTT
>OMKQ01046049.1:0-14999 GCA_900302335.1 Phycis phycis
TGACCAAGAACGCGTTTATGTAAACGGGGGTATTTGGATTAAATGGGTCTGTCTGTGTAACCGCACAAAGACGTATTTCCAACCCTGATCCAGATCCGAGCTGATTGCTTTCTGGCAGGATGGGTGGATATTGCATTTGGACTAAGTTTTCTGACGTGTGCGTGGCATCACACTGCCCCCTAGTGCAACTCGGCAACACATTTCACACTTCTGGTGGGTTGGTCAAGTGCTTGCACCGTTATTATGAATTAGCTATGGTTTATGCACATTCCTATACATGTTCCACGTTTGATCATTTCATATATTCATCTCTATCTGTAACTATGCCTTGACGCTATTTAAGGGAGGATAATGCAGTCCAACATCTTGTGTCTAATGACCCACATAAAAAAAAAAACAATATATAGCGATATAGGGACGTCCCCATGAAAAGAGGTTGAATATCAATGAATATGCGTTACCATAGAGTCTGCAGGCATGGCTCTGTAGACTGCTGAGCAGGTCCTTGTTGCCCCTGGAGGCAGCCGCCTGGATGGAGAGGATGAGCCTGGCAGACAGAGCCGGGTTTCGGTGGCCCAGTTGGCACAACTGGACGGGGAGCGCTGCCAGCCATCTCCCCAGCACCTTGCTCCTGGAGGAGGACGAGAACCCCGGGTGTGGAGTTATGATGTGACAGAACGGGAGATTTAGCGCCTTCTTTTTGAACAAAAACGAGCCAAGCCTTTGCGCGTTACAGTACCACACCAAAGACAAATAGATGCTTCAAAATCTAAGCTCAAAAGTAAACAAACAAATAAAAAAAATAATAATAATAAATATAATGTAATCTAAATAAATAGATAGGACATGTTACGTGTGCAACAATTTTCTGTTAAATGCGTTGCACGACTCCATAGAACTATGAATAGTCCTCCATAATAAATAAGAAAAGAAATGACGTTGGCAACCTGGCAATGTGTGCGTGTCCTTGTTCCTGCAGGTAGAGCTTGCTGAAGAAGGACAACAGAAGAGACCGGGTCTGTAGACTCAGGTTCCTCTGCTGGTAGTGGATGTAAACCGCTGCCAAGAGGTCCTCGGTCACAGCTGCAAAATAGTACACTGATAATAAATACCAACCACTGACTTTGAACACACTGTCAAAAAGGCCTCACACCCAATACTCAACACTGGATCTTACTTGTAGAACCTGCCAGGATGCCAGAGCACATTGTGTGGCACAATGAAATGACCTGACGAACTAACTATGTTGCATAGCAGTCGCGTTGCCAATGCTTTTGTCCTTTTAAATGATGAATGAACTTTGCACAGTAGAATGGATATATATGACAAAGAAAGATCTTCACAAAGAAAAAGCACAACTCAGGAATGTTCCCAAACCTCTCCTTATAATATAGTAGTTGGTACAAACTTAACAGATACAGAAAATAGTGATATCTGGGATATATGGGAGGCAGTAGCCCAGTAGGTAGAGCGGGTGGACAGAGCGGGTCGTCCACTAACCGTAGGGTCAGCGGTTCGATCCCCTTGATCCCCCTCCTCCTCCAACTGTCCACATGTCGAACCCCACGAAAATGTACTGATTGTAAGTCGCTTTCGACAAAAGCGTCTGCTAAATGCCCCTTTTACATCCGCTCAACTATTACACTACTGCAAACTCTTCCAATAGCTTCCGCCCACAGACGCATGCAAACCCAACAACACGGCATCTTTGTGCTCCTATGTCCCCCGTTCAGCCAACGCATCGGCGAGCGCATGCAGCCGCACCTCTGCTCCGCTCCTTCAGCACCGTCTTCCACACGGCGTCCAGCAGCATGTGGAGCTGTTTGTAGCCGAGCTTCACGCCGTTGGCCAGTGTGTCCCGGACGAACGTCCGGAGGGGCAGCAGCCAGTCCGCGTCCTTGTCCTTGTCCTGGCCGGCCTCCTGCCGCTGGCTGAGGGCCACCATCACCTGGCACAGGGTGATGTTCAGGCCCAGCGGCTCCACCGTCTGCCCGGGCACAGCGGGGAGCTGCTTCGCTCTGGGTGCCCAAAATATGAGGTTCCGTGAAATGTAACGCAAACGCGGGGGAAAGCGGCGCCGCGGTGTTGAGAACGTAATGTTTTCGCGCAGATTACTGAATTAAAAAAAAAAAAAAAGGGGGGTGGAAAAAAAGGGCTCAGAGCCGAACCAAATTGGACGGCCATCTATCAATCCATGTCTATTTTATAATGAAACACATTAGAATTGTAACAGTGCACTTCACATTTATTCGTGCATTTTCATACTGTTTATTATGCAGGGGATGGGAGAAAATAATTCCTGATCTGTTTTAATGTAGTCAGATTTCTCACCTCTTGAGATCAGGCTTTTTCTTCAGCTTCGGGGTGTCCAGGACACCATAGGGAAAGTTTTTCATGAAGTGCTGTTTAAAATTGTCCAGGTATTCACTGCGGAACCAGGTGTCCTACACAGAGGAAATCTTGTTGTCAGTGACTAATTGTGTTCCCACTGTGCGTGTGCGTGTGCGTGTGTGTGCGTACGCGCGCGCGCGCGTGCGTATCTTTTCCTCACCAGCATGTCCTGGTGCTCCCTCTGTGGAGCCAGCTTTCTCAGCAGCTGCAGGATGGAAAGCACCTGGAACATGATGGACATTGCGTCCGGGGTGAGCAGGTGGGCACCCTCGCTACCGTTCCAGGTGGAGTCAGTGGCGCTGGCCTCCACCCACACCTCAAGCAGCAGGGGCACCAGAGTGGCGGCAAAGTTCTGAACCGCGTCGGCGGAGCCCAGGCCTTCCCCTGCTCCGGCTCCAGGCTCCACGTCTGGCCTGCCCGGCGACACAGAAGGGGGGCATGCAAGAGAGCATGTAGACCTCATGACAAAAGGCTGACAAGAATAAAAAAAAAATTCTGCTTGTGGTTTTAAAAACAGGCCTATTCTAAAAGGCAGGCTACAGAAGGTTTTGCCAAGGTTCATCAATTAACAACAGACTCATTCAACCCCGCCGCAAGAAGGAACGATACAGAAAATCGTTCCTCCCCACTGCAATTAGACTTTACAACTCATCTGCCTCTGTCACATCGACCATTATAGAACTGGATTAAATCAACCAGTCACTGCTGTATTGTATTTTTTTACAATTTGTCTGTCCACAACACTACATTTTTTGAATTTATTTATTTAATTTCTATAAAAAAAATTTGGTATTTTATTTGATTTATATTTTTTGTAATGTATTTATATTTGTACCCTGGCTGCTATGGCAACCCAATTTCCCTTCGGGGATTAATAAAGTTCTATCCCATCCTATCCTATCCTAACACTGCATTACTCATGTTTCGATTTGACAAAGCGCAGGGGGATACGTACCGAAGCCTGTAAGTGGAATGGGGAGTTGGCTTGGCTCCCGAATGCTCGTAAACTTTGACCTCTGTCCTGCTGTAGGTGAGCTCTTCCCAGTTGAGATCAAGGGGGGTCAGCCCTCCCTCCTCATTGGAACCAAACACACCTTCACTCGGGATGCACATATCTCCCTCCTGCGCCGGCCTCTCCTCTACTACTGCCTGAAGAAAAAGTCCCAGCCTGAAACGCAGGGAGAGTACACAGCATTGAAGGGTCAATTAGGACTTCTGTTTGTGTTTCTACCAGATAGGGTCCAAGACTGCATGCAAATCACCACCTGATTTAGACACGTGTCTGACAGCTACCGTGATTACTTACTATCTGATTTCACCTAGCTGCTTAGCATGCAGATAAGGGTATACAAACACTACAGCAAATTAAAGAAAATTACTACTTCTAGATGGTGCTCAGTAATTACAGAGACCATTGTCCTTTTTCGGGATGGATTCTGTGACAACCGACGTGAACGTGGACTTTGAGAAGTATTACTAATCTGACTTACACGTGTAAAGTGAGCATTCATACGTGTGTCCCTAGCAGTCCGATTGTGACGTGACCATCAGCGATGCTTTGAAGTGTCGTCTCACTATAGGTGTCAACTGAGGCCATGTACCTGAGGAGCACCGTGAGCCGCCATTGCTGACCAGTCACAGCCTTGCTGGGGTTGACTGACAGCGCCCAGCTCCTCCCCTTAGTATCCTGGGGCTTCTTGCTCCCTCCACCACCGCTGCTGCTGCTGCTGCTGCTGCGTTGGTGGGAAATCAGCTCCAGGAAGTTTGTGAGGAGGACAGTGGGCCGCGATGCAAGAAGGGCAGGGTAGTGTTCCAGCAGTACGTCTAGGACCTTCAGGGCGTCCTCTTGGATACCCGCCTCAATGTGGGTCATGGCGCAGGACAGGTGGGCACTAAGGAGGGGGAAAAATGGTGCCGCTCTCTCTGCTGGTACACACTGGGCAAGAAACCTGGGAGATACCAAAACATGTTTACACGATGACATACTAGAGTGAAAAAGGAGACAATTATTCTCATACTGACTAGTTTTAAGCATCGTTTTCCCCAAAAGAATGATCACCTATTAGGTGATTTTCCAAAAATCTGTTCACTATGAGGTTAACCACTGGGCAACCTCTGGGTAGTGGTGCATGATAAGAATAATAAGTGGTGTCAAATGCCAACAATAATTTTATCACAAGAATAACAATAATAAGAATGATCTTATCATCTGATGATTCTGACCTGAGCAAACGTGTTGCTGCCATGCGAACATTGGCATCCTTGTCTGTGAAAACGGCCGCCACCTCAGAGAGGAGGCGAGAGAGATGCTGCTCCAGTAGCGGTGGGTTCTTCAACAGCAGCTCTCTCAAGCCCTGCAAGGCACTCAGCTTCACGTTGCCATTGTAATGGTGGAGCTGGGACAGCAGGTCCTACATGCAAAAGGAGATACATTTTGAGACCAACCCAAACCAAACATGCAATGCATTATGAGAGACAGCCCCACAGAAATGGATGGGTACGAGCACAGGAGATGTCAGAGCACTTACGTTGATGCCGAGCTGTCTATGTGTGGTGGGGCCGCCGTCTCTTTTCAACTGTTCAGACAGATGGATTCCCTTGGAGCGGAAGTTGGTATTGGTGGCATTATCAGCTTTGGGCTTCTTCTTGCCCACCTTTAGCTTGATTTTCTGGAAGTCGTCCTGTCTCTTCTTCTTCTTGGACTTCATAGCTGTCTACAGTATATATCGTAAATAAGAGGGCCAATGAACTAATTCACTGTGTAGTGTATATGCACTAAACAGTTATCTGTTGCTCAAGAATAAGAATAATCCAGCTTAATTGTAGCTGAGCAAGGAACCAAACAACATCAACGATAATAGCGGTAACTGAGAAGTGAGTTTTTTATCACTATTAATATTATTGTTATTGGGTATCATACATTCATACATTGACAATAACGTGCCAATGTGCAGATATATATGTAAAAAATATCAAACCTTTCAATCATGCCACAAAAACAGCAAACATGAAGCTCGTGCTGCTGATTTGGGTCCTTAAACCATGTATACCCTTATTTAGCTACCCGGGACCGCCAGAAAACCCGTTACGCCGTGCCCTGAGGGATAACTACTTGGTATATGACCACAACGTTCATTGGAAATTCTAATATGTAACACATGTCACCTGACATCCAGCTCTTTATTGTGTTGCTATTGTTTCTCAAATAAAATATGTTTGTCAATACTGGCATATAAAAGGAGCCCACAATAAAGTCGTCTTCTCGTTAGCCTGGTAAAATTGTGGTTTTCAATGCCAGCGCCAACATATTTTCAGCCAATTTTATATTACAAAAAAATCCCTATACATTTCAGTGCCAGTTGTATGACATGCTTTAGCTGAAAATATATATGTAGAGTAACACATCACAACGGGAAAGTGCTACGGTTAAAAACAGGCAAACGCCACAGCTTCTCTTTGTGGTCCTAGTTTTATTGGGCTTTCTAGCATTGATTTCCCCCCTTCCTTGAATAGCAAGTATTGTCGTTTTATAATCGCCGCTAACAATACAGGTAATGTGGCGCTTTCTTCGCGTTTTGCTTGTTAAAGTATATCACGTGTTCATTTGTCTTTATTTATTTGGTCATACAATTACATAAGAGGTTTAGCATAGCGTTAGCGAATAGCTGGTGGTCCAAGCCATGGGTCCAAACCAATTGGGTCCTTCTCTATTGTCTGCCGTACAGGGCAAAAACAGCACAATCCTAACTATTGAGAATGAACTTGATGTACATAACGTGTGTCGGCTACTTATAATTAACATACTGAAGCAGTAATGTTGTATGGCTTTTGATAGTGTGTCTTATTCTCCTTGTAGAATGGGAGACACTGAAATGACGCCCGCCTCGCAACAACCACCCAGAGCAAAACGGCCATATGGGGTACAGAAACAACAAAACAAGTTTAAGAATGTCATGGTATGTCTTTCGAAATACAACATTAGTTGTTCGCCAAATATAGCTAAAAGGAAATCATGGAATGGTTTCCGTTCCGTTCTCAAAGGTAACTGCAACTCAATGCAGTGAAGGTACAAGTGGCATGAGCTTGGGACTTTTTGGTCTTTCTGCTCTGGCTGCCCTGGCTTTCCGTTATATTTGGACGTCGTCTGCATATTGTTGCAGAAATTGGTCTTCAACAACGGTGAACCAGTTACTTCATGGTTCACAAAGGCTTCATCTTATAGCCAGCTTCACATGTTAGTGTACTTATTCTGGTGATGTGCATTCTCATTTAATGAGAATTGACTGGTTGCCAGAGTATCATGGCTACAGCATTTGACATGCTGTATGCCTCATGCAGGCAACATGGAGGATAAACTTAATTTCCTCCATGAAGTGGAGGACATGGATGTAGAGTTAAATCTCTTGCTCACGCCTTGTTCCTTCACTAATTCTTTGTATCTCTCTCCTCCATTTGGGTTTATTCTCTCTGACAGAGAAAGCCGTTCCAGCATTCGGCTGACATAGGTAAGTCCAGGCGACAAAGTGCCGCTTTCAGTAAGATGAGTTGGGGCTTGTAACCCTAATCTCTCCTGCTTCATTTGATCTTTGATGGGGCAGGTGCCATCAACCATTCTTTGAGTGGTGGCACATTTATCACTGTGAAAGTCCCTTTTAAAAGTCACCACATAAAATCCCAGAAAACACAAGTGGGATTTTTCCTTTGGCTTTAGCCCATAGGGAAGTTGCGCATTCAAACTCTAGCGTTTTTGCCTTCTTGGATCTCAATGCATTTTAGAGTTTTGTTCCTGAACAACTTTAGAAATGCTTCTATCGGTTTTCCTGTAACTGCGCTGCAGTTCAGGCTATCTCCTAGGTTTTAAACTGCTGAATATTCAGTAGTTCACATTAATGACGTCTGAATTCTACAGGCCTCATTTGGCTGGTTGCTATGATGTAACATGGCTTTTAAATACAAAAGGCATGTTGGTTCCAGGTCAGAAGACTTATTTCATAACCCAACAGTCTCCTACAATCTGGCAATCTGCTGATTGTCCACACTGGGGTTTCACTCCTGTGGATTGGAGTCTGTCCTCAACCTCTGACATACACCAGAATAGGAAGATAACTGAGACTCTGGATTTTTCTCTATGCTCTAAGTGTGCACTAAGTATTTGGCTTTCTAGCATTGTTCAGTTAATTCATCCTAAAAAAAAAATATAAATATATATTTAGCAGTACTCCTGGCACTATACTTTAAAGCAAAGCAAAGCATGCTATGAAAGTTATGGTGTTTTTTTCCCCCCTAGTGTTCACAAAAGGGACAGTCATTAAGACCCTTCCCTCTCTTACCATGCAGTTGACTGGAGTCACTGAGCCCATCATTGGTAAGTTGGACTTAAAACCATCCTGCACCCCACCAACCGCCTGCTCTTTTCATTTTTAAATGCTTTACTCTCAATGTTGTTTTCCCCACAGGCCTCCAGTATGTGTGGGAGTACCGTAGTCCCAGTAAATCTGTCCCGCCACACTACCAGTGTAAAATCTGCAACGTGACCCGTCTACAGCATGACATGCTGGCCCACGTCAAAGGCTGGAAACACAGTCTTAGATACATGGTGAATTACATATTTATAGATGAGTAGTTATGTTGTAATATTGTTTAGCCTCTAGTAATATTGAACAATATATGTATTCTGAATTATGTTTAGAGTTGAATCTGCTGACCTTGGGCCTGAGCACCTGTCTCTGCTGTGTTTTTACAGAAGCGGGCTCATCCCAGTAAAGTGACGGGTGATGAGGAAGAGGCCACCAAAGACCCTTTGTTTAGGAAGAAAGTCAAAGAGGCTTCGGCCGAGGTGGAGAGCGCTGAGGGCAGGGGTAAACTCAAGGTGAGTCGGGTATATGAGCTTCCCGTCTTTGGTGTGTGTGTTTGTTTGTTTGTAAGGGTAAAGGGGCATTTTTAGCAGACGCTTTTGTTCAAAGCGACTTACAATCAGTACATTTTTGCGGGGTTCAACATGTGGACAGTTGGAGGAGGGGGGATCAAGGGGATCGAACCGCTGACCCTACAGTGAGTGGTCGACCCGCTCTGTCCACCCGCTCTACCCACTGAGCTACTGCCGCCGCCGTTTGTTTATTTATTTTGTGTCGTTTTTTATCTTGTTTCTACAATTCAGGTGATACTTAAAGAGCCCTGTGACGTCCCTGCGTTCCAAGGTCTCCGTACCGCCATTCCCAAGCCTTTGCCTCCACCAGTGCTGTCCTCCATGGCGTCAACAGGCCCATATTTAGGTTTGACCTTTTCAATTGAAACATTTCGGCGCACATTGCTTCATTCTACAATCCTTTTCCCATCAATGAATGGCGTTAAATGTACCAACCTGTCTGTCTGCCAGGTGGCAGGTTCTCTGACCCCATTTTCCAAGGCGAGTATCCACCTCATGGAGGTCCTTTCCACAATCCTTCCATGGGTGACTACGGAGAGATGGAAATGGGGGGCTTCCCGAACCGGCCGGACCACCCTGGGTCCAACATGAACCTCAGACGTTTCCCAGACCAGATGGGCCCTTCCCACAGCGGAGGTGGAAATGGTTTCTCAATGGCTAACAGGAGAGATAGCAGTGGATTGCTGGGAGACGGCCCTGGGCGAGGTTTCACAGACAACTTCAGGGGAAACTCGATGGGGAGTGGCCTCATGGAGAGGCCAGCAGACAGGCCGGAGGAGAGGCCGGGAATCATGGGCGCACACCCAGAGAGCGGCAGCCTGCCCTCCACACTGCTCAGTTACCTGGTGGGTGTCTCTGATTTATTGACTGACAAAAGTCTTATCTTGCTACAAGATCCCACTGACTTCACTCAATATTTTTCTTGTGATTCTGTGTTTTTTAGGATACCTTCCGGATAGAGAATGAAGACGATGCCCAGATTGTTCTGAAGGTGACACAGAAGTTGACAGATGTGCTGATGGAGTACCGGCTCAGAAGTGTTTCTGGGGTAAGGAGATGCTCATGTTGTATTGATGACATGTCACTATTTTGTACTATTCAATGTAAATGCGTACTTGGGTGGCACCCTGGTAGCTCACCGGGTAGAGGGCACGCCATTAAGGCTTAGTCCTTCATCATGCAGGCTGCATGTCTTCTCCTCTCTCTACCACGCTTTCCTGTCTAATCTCTACTGTGTCTATCGAATAAAAACAAAAGCATGTTTCAGATGGCATGAAACGTGCAGCATGTCATGTCTGAAACCTCAGGACCATATGTACACTGAATTAGAATGTGTAGTCACATGTTCCATCTCTGTTCCATCTCTTCCAGGGCTCAAGCAGTCTTGGCATCACATCAACAAGCTCTCAGAGGCTCTCCAATACTGGAGAACGCTACTCTGGAAATTTCTCAGGCATGAACCGCTTTCAGTTATATTTTAATTATTTTCACCATCCCGTAATGGAAACCATCAGCAGCAAAACACCCGATCCCTTATCTCTCTTGCATCGTTTACACTAGAAGAATATTCACTGTAAATGTTTTAGTATTCCATTTTTACACTTCCTTGTGCATTTTTTGCATTTAGTGTTCATTGTGATCCTCTCTACTCTCTGCAGGTCCATCCCGGTACTCTGGTGGTGGTTCGAGGTTTTACAACTGACACTCAGAGAAGCTCATTCAACTTTTCTCTTGACTTCTTAGATTTATCTCATCCATATTTGTTCAGTTTTTAATAATCTCCCATGAAGAACACTTTCATGGGAGATAAGATTTTTATTTTATTTAAATTTGTATCCCCATGTGGATATATACACTCTGCTGTAGATAATAAATCCATTGGACCAAAGGTGGGTTTTTGTGTGCATTTTTCACACTCAAAAGATCTGAAGTACAAAAGTTTCTAATTTGGTTTACCATTTGTACTGGCATTGCTGTAGAACAAATTTGTTTGTGTTTTTGTTTTTTAATAAAGTTATTTTAACTGAAGTTCTGGGGCAATTTTTTTTGTGACTTGGATAAACATGGTCATTATCTCGGCCCTCGGTTTGAAATGAATGATTTTAGGTGCGCACTTAAGTGATTACAAAACAAGCCGCATTTGACTCGTGTATAAAAATACGCTTGACCTACAAGTCTTGCCTAAAATAAATGGCTGTCCTTGATATTAGGAAAAACCGCGTTGAATGTCTATATCAGTCATTGGTGTGAACTATTGTCCGATGTCCAGTCTTAGTTTCAAGGCTAATCTGAAAGAAATCGGTGCTATTTCAACGAGCTATTTTGTTTTTCGAGATAATATCGTCAAACTAACATCATCCTGGTGCACTTCTATTTTCTATTAAAACATCCTTTACCATTTTCATTAGGCTTATCAGTATAGGAACGACCGCATAATAAAGAATCAAGCTGTTGCAAACTAACCATACTCTTGCATGGCAATAGGTTTTGTACACAAGAACGCATAGTTGATTGTATTATGGGTCGATACTCACACAATTTGAGAAATAACCTCTCGCTCTAAGCAGCAAAAGACGCCAGTAGCGCGTGCTGTATTTATACCAGCCGTGCCGAAAGGGATTCTGGGTAAATAACAGGAAGATATTTTTTTTTATTTACCATGGCGACGGAGACGCTAAATGCTGAAATCCGCAGGCTGACTGTAACGATATTTATTTTTATTAAATTCAATTCACTTTTCTGCCAGCAGTTTATTGTATCCTTTCAGACGGTTTCGGATTGTGCCGTGGGACATTTCTACGATGTTTCGAGTCTTTCTTGTGTTAAATGCGGACTAAATCAACGTGCAAGTGTAACAGGTTGGTTCGTCTCACCACACAAGCGGACACTGGTCCATATTTTCGGTTAATGCTGACTTATAATTGTTTTATGTAAACACGCCACAGTTGTTCGCTTAGGAATCTATCACTAAATATTTAGAGCATTTAACACAAATGAGAAGGACTCCTATGGATACAACAATGTTATGTTGCTAGCTTGCTAGCTAGTTAACTGTTATGCTGTCTGATCAATCAATGATTGTTGCTTGACGAAGAGTCTGATCACGAGCAAATATGTGTTGGATAGAGTCCGCATTCACATCACATCTAGTTCACGTTACCAATCCCGTGTCCATTTTTTAGGGCTGACATGCGTTTGCCTACCTGGGTACCGTGTTCTCACCACCAACGGAGCATCGCTTACATGTCAACAATGTACCCCCGAGTACCCCGTATGTACATTTTTGCGGATTTTTCAATTTTGTGTTTGTATATGTCGCTTGCGCAATGAATGAATGAATGGCGTATTCCGCCCTGTTTCCCGAGCAGGCAGTGACGGAAGATGGGTTTGGGTGTATTCGGTGTCCCGGCGGTCTGAGTGACGAGGGGACGTGTTTGTGCCCTCAAGGGACTGTGAGAGGTAAGTGGCTTACAGCAATATTTATTTAGCAATGCTAAGCACTCAACCATTAACTCATTCATTTCAGTGGAGAGGGACGTCCAGGGAAACCCGTTGGAAGAGGCCAGGTGTGATGCATGCAACGGCGATGGCCCTGCGTTTTCTGTACCAAACAACAATGGAGACAGGTACCAAAACTATGTTCGTGATACACAGATAATGTCCCTTCTTCAGTCTACCTGGCCTTTCCCTCCCTCTTTCATCTTCCTGGGAAATACACTTTAAATAAACATATATGTCATATCTCACAGAGGCACAACAAAAGTATGTAAGCCACATTTCAGAAGCTTCATTTCAAACTCAGAAAGAAGTTTGGAGTTTGGAGTGTCAGATTTAAAATGACCTATACTCTTGTCTTCCAGCTGTGAGAGATGTCAGGTGTCATTCGTTAACACCTCCCGCTCATGTCTGTGTACCTCTCCCAATGTTCTGGTGAGTTCTGCCTGAAGTATTGACTATACACATAATATCGCAACATAAAATATATTGTCCACTTCTTGCTTCACTCTATACGTGTAGTACACCAGGGGCAATTAAAAGGGGACACACACTTAATTGACTGTTGATATTCATTTCCTCAGGCAGGAGGATTATGTTTCCCGCCAAACAATCTTCCCTCCAATGTAAACCCCAATGTTAACTTTGCTGAGTTGGTGAGTCTAAAAAACATGCTAAAAACATAAAACCAAGGCAAGCTTTAAACAGCGAAAACCTATGGTGTATATACTGTAGATGTTATCTTCAGTTCCTATTACTGTATGTATGATTTGAGGTATTGCTTTCATTCCAATGGCAGGCTCTCCCCGTCCAGTCTGCGTGGTTCCTTAAAAACCTTTACTCCTCCTCATCAGCATGTCTGGTAAGTGCCGTCATGTGTCTGTGTGTACCTCTGTTTTTCCCTCAGGGATCATTAAGTATTTCTGTCTGTCTGTCTGTCTTTCTGTCTGTCTGACCTCCCCTGTGTCTGTGTCTCAGTTTATCCTTTTCTTGTAGATATTAAAGCATTGTGTGTGTGTGTGTGTGTGTGTGTGTGTGTGTGTGTGTGTGTGTGCGCGTGCGTGCGTGCGTGCGTGCGTGCGTGCGTGCGGTGTGTACCCAGGTGTTTACCAACCTCACGGCATGCCAGGCTCTGGGGAACATGTGTGCGATGAACATGCACTCCTTCAGCAGTGTGAGCAACGATGCCTGTGGTCTCTTCAACCTCATCTTCAGGTCTATGGCCGCTCTGGGCACAACACAGGACATCTCTTACTGGTGACCACAAAGAGCTACCTTTTTTAGTATTCCAGTGTTTGTTATTCATAGTTGTTGTAATTATTACAGAATTATATCTTAAGTGTTGACTATGTCTTTGCTATGTTGTGATCATTGAGCAAACGTTCTGATCCGAGTCGACCTTGAGATTCGATTCGTAACGACGTCCCGCTGACCTGTGTTTTCTGGGCCCCAGGAGAACTAATTTGCCATGGCTTTACTACGGGGATCAGCCAGGGCTGGCGGGCCGAGTGCTGCAAACGGACCCGCTGCCCATCGAGTTCAGTTTCAAAGGAAGCAAGAAGGTCAGTCGGTGGCGGACTTTAGCACTCGTGTGCGTGAATAGTTTACAAAGAGCAAAGAGTACAAAGAGTTGATTCACCCAACTAAACTTTGAAAGAATATTTTTCACGCTCTTGTTGTTTGTCTGTTTCTCATCCCATTGTTTTGCGTGCTCCAGAATACTGATATTAAGTTGATTTCTGCGGTGTACGACGTAAGAGGGGAGTTCCTGAGATGGGAGAACGCTAGTGGAAGATCTCTGCAAGTAAGAACATAAGAGATAAACTGTTTATTAATCCCACGAGTGGGAAATTTGGTCGTTACAGTAGCAGCGCGTTTACAAAAAAACAATATAAAAAATGTATATATATATATACACACACACAGTTATTTACATGGAGCTTAACATGAGCTTAGATCTTAGTGTAATGGCGTTATATGTACTGGTTTGAGGCTGAATGCCTTTCGTTTGCACGACCCTTTGAAATTTCTGTTCTGTTGTGATATTCTCTTTTTATAGCTTTGTCCTGACACCGCTATAAGACAGAGGGCAGCCTACGTTTTTGGAACGACTTACCAGGAGAGGGTGAGTGACTTTAAAAGTTTAATGTCTCCGAACGTTAGGTTTTATTTTTATTGTAATCGTTGTGTGTTCATGGAAACAAAGAAAAGAAAGCCATGGCCACGCAACACTATCTGCATGTGCCTAACGAGTGCTCTCGGTTCTTTTTACAGTGTGACATATCCGTATCGGAGTTGTTGCGTACGTACCCCGAGCCGCTGTTTTACGACGTGTTTGTGGACCTCAGTCAAGGAGAGGCGCGCAGGCTGCTTCCCGTGCCGTCCCTCATCCTCAACCAGCAGTATAACGGCCGCTACGTCAACCAAGGTAACGGGTCCCCCGCGCGCGCGCCCGCGTGCGTGCGTGCGTGCGTGCGTGTGTGTGTGTTGGCGCGTGTGTGTGTGTTGGCGCGTGTCGGCGTCTCGTTTGTTTGTTTTCGTTTGTCTTTTTGTTTTGCGCCGCGCCCTCATGCACGGGTTTAATGAAAAGCTGCTGCTCTTGCGTTTTTGTGCAGAGAACATGAAAAACTGGTACTTGTCCCGTCGCGTGTTTCTGGTTGACACATTGAGCGGGAGAGAGAAGAGTCTGCGTTCCCAGCCCAAAGTGGTCCGCGTGGCCGCCAGCATCAAGCTACGGTACTGTGGGAGACACGTTGAACACGCCCCCGGACGTGGGAGGACACACGGCTGTGTTGTGATAATGATGATGACGATGATGGTGATGATGATGATGACTCAGTGTCTCATTCTTCCGTGGAAATGTTTACCAGTTTTCAGCTGGTTCCCGGGACCCAGAAAGGCCAGGTGTTTCCACCGCTGTTGTCCGTGTCGTACAAAGATGTTTTCCTCAGAGACCCGGCCACGCAAACTGTTTCTGTGAGTCGGCCCTCTCTCTCTCTCTCTCTCTCTCTCTCTCTCTCTCTCTCTCTCTCTCTCGCTCCTCTCTCTCTCTGTCTCTCTGTCTCTGTCTCTCTCTGTCTCTCTCTCTGTCTCTCTGTCTCTGTCTCTGTCTCTGTCTCTCTCTCTCTCTCTCTCTCTCACTCTCTCTCTCTCTCTCTGTCTCTCTTTCTATCTCTCTCTCTCTCTC
>OMKQ01046050.1:0-16626 GCA_900302335.1 Phycis phycis
ACCGGCGACACAGCTAACGATAGCCCCGCCCCCGCCGCCACCCACTAAGGCCGAGGCTCCGCCTCCGCCCGGGGTTACGGATCCACTCGTGCCGCTTGGGCCCAGAGTTCTTTCCCGGGCATCGCGATAATAGTCCGCTTCGTAGTGACGCTGGCGCTCAAAGCCGGCGCCGCCCGCGCGGTCGTGGTGTCCGTACGCACCGTGGTCGTACGCTCGCTCTCGACTCTCGCCAGTTCTGAGACACAGGGAAAGGAAAAGGAAAGCACAGTATAAATAACGCTTTGTGGCAGACAGATATTACCATTATTCCAGCCAACGTGTATTTTACTGGGAGGGTACAAGAAACAACAAGGAAGACACACTTAAAGTGTATCTGGCTGGATTTTGTAAAGAAACAGATGGACTGTGTTGAAATACCTGCATGAACCTGAAACTACATCATTTTTTTAATGTTCAGTGTTAGATATTAAAATGTGTTGTATGCCAATTCATAGTCAATGCATCTCACTCTCTTCAGAATGAGTTATCATGACAGGCACAAATTAAGGAAATGTCAACTCACAAACTGAACCAGTTCGAAAGTTACCAATAAATATTTCAAAACATTTAAACAAAATCACTTGGCTGATTTGTAATTGCTTCAATATAATATTTTTGTTTAAATTTTGATGTTTCCAAAATTAATAATTAATTAATTGTATTTAAAGATTTCCAGGACGAGGACAGGCCCAAGTTTTTTTTTAAGGTAATGCTGCATTTGTATTCAAAATTATGTCTTTTTCCAAATTACCATTCAGTAATGACTTTTGCAAACCTTCCTAAATGAGACTCCAACTCGGAAGCCAGACATTGACCAACTGCTACCAAAAGCCTATCAACTGCTATCAACCGACAATGTATCACGTTTTGTTCAAATGTTTGCCTTTTGTTTGCATGTTTGTCACACGGGTTAAAAGGTGCCATAAAGTGAAAGCCACTGCACATGTGCAGTACAGATCAGGCAGGAGGAGGGAGATACGGGAAGTGACAGGATGCCAGTGTGTCCTGCCCATTTTTCATTGACAAGCCAAGTGCAAATAAACAGCAATAGTAGGTGGACTTGGACACACGGAAATGGAAAAACTGTAAAATACACTAAAGAGGTGGCGCCATGAAGCCTCGCCCTGAGTGCAAAGTGTTACACGATTGGAATAGATAAAAACCCTTGCTTGATGGCGAGCATTAAAGCAACCTAAAAAGCTTACAAGCTTCAAACGGGTTGCTATCAAACAGGTTGTTTTTGTAGCTAACGTAGCTAAAAGGTTTTCTAGCATGGCTATAAACACTTTATGCTTGATATGTTACGTGGGCCTTGAGCGACCACCATAATACGCTTGCTGGGACAACGACGGCAGGAAATTAGATGCTTCAGCTGGTAGTTACATTGTGAAATAAACGTTTTGCTATAGATCGTGTAATCTCGTCATGCGCACTGACAAGTCTTCCCCTCAAGATGTTGCATGTTGTTAAGATTGGCGCGCATAGCAGGGTTGTTCATGGCATGTGAACTGTCGTTCATTGCAGCTCCTAGTGTACACTACAGACCCTTACATTGTGGATGAAAGTACTGCAGTCTGTTGCCACAGGTCACGTTTCTGGGGTGGGCGTCTAAACTGCACATTGATCGACTGTAACGTTGCTTCTTGGCCTCGCATTCAGGTGACATTTCGAGCTTAGTTGCGTCTCCTCGTTTCCACCCACAGAACGAAAAAGGAATAAATCTAACTTTATGATAACACATTGGCAACGTCAGCAAACTACCGACAGTTCTAAATTCCAAAATGTAGCTACCTCTTCACTTAACATTGTGCACATTTCCAATGACTTCTAATAAGTCTATCTTCTTCAGGATGCACATCCAGTGTTGGAATGGCTTCAAGCATCGTCAGGAGGTGGGAAACAGGAGGGGGGGGACGACGCGAGCTTACAACCACGGTGATGCTAGGTGTGACCCACAGTAGGGGTGGTGGGACCAAATTGATTGATGGAGAATCAGGATTCTTTGCTTCTGGAATAGTTGTATCTTCAGGTTGACAAAAAAATGACTTTTGAAAACAATGTATGCCCAAGCCAGGAATATCAATGTAACATTAGGGGAAACATATTAATGGTACCGTCTTGCAGAGGGTCCTCTACTGTATTTGCCTATAGTTGATTGGAATTATGTTCTGTTCTGTTTAGCCACTTTCATTTAAAAACACAGATGGGCCTGTAGAACCCGATCCCCGACATTTCACCCGTAGGTTAAACCAAAAAAACACATGGAAATCGCAGTATCTCGTCGCAATTTTTACAGAATCGCAATATTTACAGCATTGCAATACATACCAAAAATAAATGTAACATCTGACGCCTAATGGTCGACAACATTAGCCTAGCTATAACAGACGAACACAACTGTATTTCAGCTGTGCTGCCATCTATAACGGTGCATCTATTTAAATTGCTCTATGTAAAAAAAAAGAGAGCAAATTTTCACACAATATCAACAATGTTGTTGACATGACTAAAAAGTGAATCTGTTTACACAAATGTCACAACACCGCAACCTGTTTAGAAGCAGGGGCAGTTTACAAGAAAACCCTGCTAGAGATCCACACCCACATAGCACAGCGTTCAGGTTTGTACCACATCCAAGGTTTGCACAATCTCCATGAATGGGTGCAGAAAATGCTGCGGCGTGAGACACCGTCTCGACGAGAACCTATCTCCAGTGAATCTTGATTGAATACAGTGCACACTTCCTCCGAGGGTGGTTTTGACAATGGTTGTCTACATCACAATTCTGCCCTCTTTGTGTTGCAATATCACAACCGTTTCCAATTTGAGATTTGATGAGATTCAAAATGCTCACGTAAACAGGGCAAACTGGGCTGTTTGGCATTGTTGGTCAAAACTATATTGTTACTGAAAGCATTTGCAACATGAAACATGAACATAAATTGTTTTGTATTGCTGGGTTATTCTGTTGGAATAAGTGATTGAATGATCTTATTTCCATGCACCACCCATAGCAGGTTGGAGGGGAACTTAATTTGCCCTTATTGCATTTTAAATGTGTGTGCCAGGAATGAAATTGATGGATTATTTTGACCGCTAGATGCTCTCAAAAATGCTAATTCTTGCAGATTCCCATAATTTCAATTTCCCCAATACAGGTTGTTACATTATTCATGAATTTTATATATATTATTTTTTTTTTAACCAGAGAGATGGTCTCTATAACAGTATTATGGCTTGAGTAGTATTCATATACAAAATATCATTGTGTTTTTGTCTTGTTTTATTATTAGTCAGACAGTATTCGTGGGATTTGTGTATAGCACTTCAACCATTTTTACTAGAACCATTCATCAGATCTTTTCATGTTATTGGCTCTGAAACTGAAGTGTGCGTTTTTCCCATATTACCGTAGAGCAGCAAGTCTGTCTGAAAGTAACGATAACGACTAAGATAGCAACAGCGCATTTAAATGTAATAAGCCTTTTATTACCACAGCTTTAACTTGACCAGCTTTGATGAGAAAAATAACCAAATGAGAGCAAATGATTGAGTCATATAAGAAATAACATCAGACATCCTCAACAAAGGCTGCATTGCATTGAAACAAAAACATCCATTTCACATCACGTGACATGGCGAGCCATCCCGTTTAGCAGTCGTGACATTTTTCACTTTGCTCACAAGGTGAAAAATGCCCGAGACCTTCATCTGGGGGGCGTGGAGACAGACAGCGCAGGTTAAGACACACGGAGTGAGAGAAAGGACGTAGAAAGAAATCCAAGAAAGAAGCCGAGAAACGTCACACAGGCAGAAATACAGGGTTACTCAATTGACTCTTTTAGTTAGTTGGGAGAATGGAGGGAGAAATAGGAGGGTTCAAACTAGGAGGTTAGAAAGAACAGCTATAATACACAAGGCAGGACATACCAACCTTTTGTGAGAGGCGTAACTGGGACTATCATTCCAAATATAATCTAGGGAGATAGAATATAGTGAGCAAAATGAGGGGCAGGTTGTGGAGTGCAGACAAAAAAAAGAGGCAAAAACTAATCAGTTGGAAAATGTAACTGTGGATATCGCTGGTGCACGAATGAGCTGCAGTTCATTATTCTTCATGAAAAATAAAAGAAATAGTTCAACTGACATAGTTAGGCATGAACTTGTCCATCTCCAGATGTTGTAGGAGTGGAGAAAAAAAAAACATTCGCAGATTGTACTTCCAGTGAGAAAAAAAAAGGAAAATGCTGGAGAAATGAATAAATATCAAACGCAGTGCTCAGTGTCCATACATATTTAACTGCCAATGCTTCAACGGCTCTCTGTTGCATCTTTGGAGAAATAGTCTTTCATCTTCATTTGTTAAAGTCCAGCAAATTCCAATTAGATCGCACTGTAGCGAAACAATTCCACAGTGGCAGAGGAAAAAAATTGACCGAAAAAATCTTCCAACTGGTAATCCAGACCTTGCATCAACACATTGAGTAAAGCAACCATCCAACCCGAAGGCGAATGGTTCTGCGATCATAACCGGTAGATGCCTGCGTTCTCTCCAGGTCGCTGGAACCAAGCAGCTCTGTGGACTTTTGAGTACTGTTCATGTGGCTTCTGGTGCTGGAGGACGTTATATCCCATGACTCTGGAGTTCCACAGTGAAGAGTGTGCGGTAATCCATTGGCGATAGGCAAGGTAATCTCCACTGGCACTTTTACCACTCTTTTCAAGTCCATTATTTCCATCTGCTTGTATGATCCAACAAGGGTTCACGTTTATCCACAGCAGCTGTGGTTGGCTTTGTCATTTGACCATTCAGACAAGAAAAGAAAAAAAGAAAAAACAACAACGGAGGAACGCAAAATAAGGGAAACATTCTGCTCGCATTTCCTGTTGTCTGAACTGGAATCAACGTGTCTGCCAGCACTTTGGTGCGATGCCCGAAGACATAATCCAAAACAAAAAAATGAAAAAGATGAAAAAAATGCCCAACCGATGAGTTTCAGAATCAGATAACATCCTTGGTCATCTTATTGGTGTTAATCCGAGAGGGAGAATACGTATCCTGGACAGGTTATCCACATCCCCCCGAACCAAGAAAGGATTTCGTACCACCAGGAAAGGTGGGAAATATTTTTCGAAAAATCCAAATTGGACTCAAACCCAAACCAAACAGCACGCTTGTGTGTTTCTCGGTCGTGTTGCTGCTTAAAACGCACAAGCGATTTCATGTGAATCCATTGATCGGGGGCCATAGTTACTCCAGAGGGTCCCGGGGATGGCGGCCGAACAGCTCATGTGCTTTGTCCACTCCAACTCATTGCCTCACACAATCACTCACTTCAATATCCAAAGATAATCTCAAACTACACGCAACTTAGCACTCATTCAATCAGACCCACGAACGTCTGCAAAGCCCATCAAACAAGCTTTCATATTCACAGGGTGTCCTAGTGTCAAAACACCTCGTGACCGCAAAGACCGGTGGAATCCAAACACCCTGGGAATTTTAGAGGTGCTCCCTAGAGATCATAACCTCACTCCTTTTGAACCCCAAAACAAGCAAATGAATAGATGGAAAGATGCTCTGTGGTGGGTGAGGAGCAATAAAAAAAAACAAGTTCCTCCTGCCGTCAGAGAAACTTTGTCCACTTACCCGTCTATTCTGCGTTCATAGCGTCCGTCCCTGTTGTGAAGCGAGGCGGGGGGCACATACACCTGCCCCCCGGCTGCCCTCGTGAACCCTGATACGTCCCGGCCGCGAGCCCCTTGGGACAGACTATCGTCCAGTCCCCTCGCGGCGCTCGGGATCGTGCCTGGCTCATTGTAATCCGTCCGCAGGTCTCTGTCGCCCATCTTGTTGATGGCATTGTGCGCCTTTTGGGCACTTTTAATGTCCACAAAATCCACAAAGGCTGCGACTCCTCCTTCGGACCCCCGTTTCGGAAGGACCTTGACGCTCTCCACACGTCCATATCTAGGAAATAAAGGAAAGCAGATAGAAATGCCCACATTTGTAATGTGATCCAACAACTGAACAGTTCTTACAGGGTTTTTTTCATCCATATGACCAAATTAATATTGCAGAAAATTATAGATGTAGGCTATATGAAATGTTAAAATGCGATTCAGGAAAATGTTCCCTATTATAGAAAGTTGTTCCGCGGGGGTCGTTTGGGCAGCGCACCACGTTAAGATGGAATATGCATCATATCAATAGGCATTTATAACATATGTAGGTTTAGGCTATTGGCTGTTATAAATACTTTAACTATAGCCTACTGTAAAGCTGGTATGGATCGCCTGTCCGCGATTATTCCATTCATTTAGAAATAAAAAAAAAATAGTGAAAAAATATAACGCTCTAAATTGGCCTTTAATTGCTCATTGACAAAATAAGGTTAAGCTGTATGATGTGTTTTATTTATTTTTCCCCCCAAAATTCAATGTTTCTTTTGTTTCATGGCAATGGTTGAAAAAAAAATGTCACGCCGTGTTTCTCTGAGAGGCAGAACCTACCCCAGAGAAGACCAACCATAAATACATTGCATGCCAGTTCCCACATTGAATCGCCTCCGACGCCATTTTAGAAAGCCGTTCACACTGCTTACTCATTCCGCCGTCCCCCATCTTCAATGACTTCCATCACACGTCGGACTGTCATGCACCTGCACACTCCCATAACCTCTCTTTACATTGCAGCCAATGGAGGACGACTTCAACGTTGCAGCCCAAAACGCCATCCGTTCGTCTCCCTTACATTTTCCCAGCACCTCAGCTAAATATTAAAATAAGAATCACTGGCGACAATGTAACGTATTATTTAGATGACGGCACGCTGTGATGTAGACGGATCAAACGTGAAGAAGGTCGCGCGGTATAGCGGCGCTCTTAATAGATTCATGTCTAGACATCCCTCGAACACAACATAGGCCCACAGATTGGACGGCAAATGGCTAATTTCACTGGTTATCCGTTTCGGGGTTTTTTTGCCGTGAAAGTCTTGGTTTTCTAATGTTGTATTGGATAGACACCCCCGCCCCCCGTTTAATTCATGGTTGATGAGAAAGTGTCCGACGCCGAGCTCGATGTGAAATTTGGAAATGAGCGTGTTATGGACGCGACTATTTGGGGCCGTGCACGGCTCCATATGTTAGGTGTTTTCTGTGGGAGCGAAGCCGCTTCCAGCTTCTTGCACTGAGATCAGCGCTGATCCTGGACCCACACACGTTTGATGGAATATTTCCTTTTGTTGAACAAAGCGGAAAAAAACATTCAATTGCAATGCCATACCTCATTATCTACGGTTGTAATATGTCAAATCAAAAATAACGAGCGTTAATGATTCATTTGATATTGGCGATGTTCCGCTGTACTACGAACACTTTCACACTAGGCTCTACTGTTAAGCATTCACGGTGCAAGCATAATGGATAGGGAAAAAAAAGGTTAGTAGGCGATGTGGCATGCAGAATCCGTGCAGCAAGATCTATTTATTTTTGCACAGTGCATGGGCTGGACAGATGCAATATTCAACATCATCTAAACCGCATTGCACGTTTTGTGGAAAATTGTCCAATATGCAACACTCCATATGGGGAAGGAGCATCGTGGCATTTCATTAATTGGGAGTTGCGCTGGAAACCATTTAAATATCTCTCGTGGGCACACAAGCACGTTCATTAAAACCAGTGTGCTTTTGCACATGTTAAGAATAAAGACGCGACTGGAAATGATACATCCGCATGAAGAGGCAAAAGACTGGGTTCAAAACTCGCAGTATCATCAGTAGCATATGCCTTCACTAGTGATGGAAAAATGTTTTTTTCAAAAGCAGAGCCATCGGTCGCCAAAAACTATCCTGTCATGTATTGAGGAGTTTGTTTACAGTGAAAGTGTGCTTCTAGTCATCGTTCACCAGGTGATAGGTGGCACGGAAGATGTTCTGTAGTGTGCGGTTAACGTATGACCAACAAGTTATGTGCAAAGAAACGGCTATCTTGGAATTGCAGACAGACAGCCATTTGTGTCCAGCCAGATGCAGGTATTGATATTCCATAGTGCGAACTGACAGTACAAGCGCTGAATGGCATCTCGATTAAAGAAGACTATGCTTTTCCCGGACACCAGTAAATGCGATGGGGTGGTGGACATGTGATCGAGGACCTATTGTTAAATTTGCACGTACATCGCACATCAGTCAATACTCACCGCTTAAAGTGTTCAATGATTTTCTCTTCTCGTACATTTTCGGGTAAATTTCCAACCCATAAATGTCGTGTTTCCCGGACCATAGTGTGTATTCCCGGTCCCCGATCATGCACATTAGTTTGCTCGGTCAATTACCTCCGGTGCAAAACAACATATTTGCAAAAATGAACGCAACAGAATCCTCCGGCCGTTCGGACCCAACGCAACCATAAGGTTCGACCCCCTCGCGCTGTGTGATACTCAACACTGTGAAAGCGCGAGCTGGCATGTCGTGAACGCGCTCTTGACTGTTCCCGTGACTAGGCGCGTCCCTGACTCCGTGCGACCTTTGGTCGTAAAAAGGCTGCTCGTCGCTGCCTCAAAAGATGCAGCAATTTTGTTCGTAATGAGAAGCATACCGCGCACGCGTGGCATTGTGTGAGAACCTTTTTGCCGAAGAGTTGTTTGGTCTCTTTGCGCATGCGCCTCGTTCAAGGTAACTGGGAAGCTTTCATTTAACGTACAAAATAATAATAAAAGAAGCTTCATACGGCATATAAAGCAATGCGTAGCCTACTATTATGATAGCCTATATAATTATGAACATGGTTAAATGTTATATCAATGATGTAATAACTCAGCACAACACTGCAGACATCTATAGCTAAAATTTGTACTGGAGAAGGCTCCTAATGCGGGAAGTGGAGAAATTAGCAGTGACACAGAGATGTATGGATATTTTTAATGACGTTACTTAGTGCGTCTGCGCACGCGTAACCATGCGGTAAAATGATCTCAAATTCAGGAGCGCGCATGCGAAAAGGAGTGGTTATAAAGGCAGAGGAGGACTCACGGAAAACACTTCAGATGTTAGTGGGCAGGGAGGCTGCAATGGTCCGTGCCAATTCATTTCCCATCTTTACGATATTCGAGCATTGTTTGGGATCTCCGTCGAAAGCTTTTTTTGATGGCCAACTAGGAAGTCTGTTCTACTTTCTCACTCTCTTTCGTGGATAGTACAATTTCTTACAGTCAATGGCAGCATGTGGAATTGCTAGACAACGTAAATTATGTCTACAAAAGACCCCCTGGATTACCAAGGGAATCGGACCGTGGCTAATTTCACACGCCCGTTGACACGGAATAAGGACGGAATGCGTAAAATGCGTCGGATAAGCGTCTGTAAATTGCCTCTGTAAATTCACAGAATTCAATAAAGATACAAATGGGGCAGTACACCGCGCTTCGACTGTGGATGATGTGAGCTGGATATGTCGATGTCAAATATGCTCGATGGCCTCTGTGCTTTCCCTTTACAAGACCGCACACGAGGGAAGAGCCCAATAATCACACTATTTGCGTTTTAAGTGCTAATTCAAGGAGGGTTTTTTGTATCGTCCTTCACTTTAGTAAGCCAGTGGTGTCAATCGTTCTCCAGCTAGAACTCGCGTTAGCCAAACGTGAGTTCGTCGCACGCCCCATAATACGCACACAAATAGGCATATTGTTTCTTAAACGCCATTTTGTGCAACTTTAGAAACAGTACGTCAGCCATTTTACCATGTGAGTGATTTTCTTAAAACTGATTGTTGCACACGGGGTGCATATGTGGCTTAGACCTACCTCATGTAGAATACCAGCATACTGTTATGATGCTCATCATTTACAAATAGGCGAGAGCAAACCAAAACTAGTAGGCCTATCTTCAAGCGCAAACACTATACTATACACTCGGTTATGTGGGGTGGGAGGGATAATTAATAACCTATGTGGGCTATTTCACTATTAGGCTGTCGTCTAAAATCGATAGGCCGATTGGGGAAGCAGCCTAAACCGTGTCGTCACCGATGTGTCTGAATACAGCATCACCTAGGCCTGGATATGACAAACGTAGGCTATGCACATATATCTTAATCCCACTGTAAGATATTTATTCCCCCATATTATTGGGTGGTTTGATCCGTGTCATTGGGGTACTTGTTGAATCTCTTCTTTGGGGTCTTCAAAATCATCTTGATCCTATGAACATGAAGAAATACATGCTCTTACTGCGATGTTCTGGTGATAACCAATACGGCGAAACACAACACATTGAGTCCAACCTTCACTGTAAACTTGTATACATTCATCAAACTAGGCCATTCTAGTCTGCTGTTGAGTCACTGACCAAAAAGCGTGTCGTCGTAGCAGCGAGCAGATCGCTGGCGGCAACGAGACACACAGCCTCTCCCAGGAAGCAGACGAGGATGTGGACAACATCTGCCCAGCGACCAACAGTCAGCATCAGCACCAACAGACCCCCAAGGCGCACGGCCACCGTCTTCAGCACTTGCTGTTGCTGGCCAGCGTGCGCGCGGTGCTGCTCATCTGTTCAAATCACAAAGAGGCATATTGTAACGCAGGGTGTGCAGAGCAGTTAAACTGTTTGTATTTTTACACATTAATGCTATTAACATGGCCGACGGCAAAACAATTCACTAAAACTAGGGTGACACCACGAGACCAGATTCCATTCATCTTGGTTTTCATTCATTGTATTTCTTTTATACCCATAGGCCAACTGTTAGGACTACAAACTGCTCTCTCATGAAGGCCTTATTATTTATTATTGGCCTTAGTGTGTTCCCTATCACGAACTAAATCCATTTAATGGTGTGTGGCCTGAAGACAAGGTAACACGTTGCAATCCGTGTCGTACCTTGCATGTACACAACCAACAAGGTGTAGCAAATGGTCAGGGGCGTCCAAAACTTCAGCGCCTCGGTGGCAGAAGCAAAGTGTCTGTTGACGATCGATATCGAGGCGAGGACGGCAACGGAGAAGGTGACAACCAAAGTCCTGCGGAGCAGCGTGGGCAGCAGGGAGCCCCCCGTGGTGAGCAAGGTCATGCACACGCCGCAGTAGCTTCGCGAGCTGTGGAGCGCGTACAGCGCCTCCACGTGGTGCAGCAACCTGGACGTCTGATTGGACAAGACCCAAACGAGCGCCGCCACTAACGTCAACGATAGCCAGCGCTGCGGTGCCCCCTCGTGTAAATAGTGAAGGCTGCAGGTTAGGGCGCAGCCCAATGAGAAGTGACACTGGACGGGCAGCAGGTGATATTCCCTGGATTCCTAAAAATGAAGGCATACGTGGAGACGAAAGGCATTGAAAACAATCGACACCGAAGACATGTTTTATTGTAACATCGGATTAAGGAAAACCCGTAACGTGTGTGTATCCCATCTCTTACTATTCCATCGGTAACCCAAGCAGAGATGGCGCGGAGAGAGAATTCAAGAACCACCAGCGAGGCCACCCTGGAGCCCACCACGGTCAGCAGCAGCACCAGGACCCCCGACTGCAGGGTCAGGGCCACGCCACTTCTAGCTCTGCTCTGATGTCGGAGCGTCCTCCTCTGGCCGGCCGCTGCCTCGTGGCTTTTCAGCCACGACGGAAAGATATGAAAAGCACAAGTCTACTTAAAAGCAAGCCGTTTTATAAAGGTAAAAAATAAAAGCAATGTGCAAACGCCGCGTTAATTTGAATTCCTCACCGCTGTTCTTCTAGGAACAGGTGCACTCTAGTTATGTCCCGCAGGACCGAGATCCCACACGCACCAATGACTCCTGCAGGCCAGAGAAGGAACTCCAGAAGTAAACGTTTAACATTTCTAAATAAAGGTTAACAACACGGTGTCTATGGGAATATACGACTATATACTGTATATAGAGTTGAGGTTATTTTTGTTGAACCAAGATCACTTTTAAAGGGTGTTTATATAAAGTACACGTTCAAGTTGGCCTGTAACGAAACAACAACTTGGACAGCAACAAACAGACCGTAGCAATGTAAACTGTTGAAACGCTGACCATTGAACGGTGCCACCTACCTTGAAGTAAACTATCCAATGGACTGGCATCAAGAACCGGCCACCAGGTTAACTTGTGCAGAAACCAGTATATGAAAGATAACATAACTAATGTCCTTCGAATGGCGAAAAATAAATACAATATGTAGGCCTTTTGTCAAGTGAAATTCATTGTCACGGCACAACAATTGAGCTGTTATGCGAAATAGTTTTGCAATATTTTAGGAAATATCACGTCAGCGTTCCATGTAGGCTGTTGACCTAGTCCCAGCCTGGTCTATGTTCACGTAGCAAAGGTCACTACGCAGTTACAAACTCATAAAACCACTGTTGCAATGTTACTAACATCATAATTTGCTATACCACGTAATACATTTTTGGAAAACGTTGTCCCTCGCAATACAAAAAAAGAAATTCCATAGAGCAGGTCAAACAATGATTACAAAGTATATGAATCAAACGATGCCTACAGAACAAACACTCACGGTGTGGTACGTGTAAAATTCTTTTAATACAATTTGAGCAACAATTAGGCCAGAGTTGGTTTATAGCCTCAGATTTTCACACACAGTTGAAAAGGGGTTGAAGACAGACAGACAGACAGAAGTACTTTAATAATCCCGAGGGAAATTGCCTAAAAGGGAAAAGGGGTTTCCAAGAGCAGACCAACACATTATTTCTGATTCAATCACAATAGTAAACTACAATTTCATGCAAAAGAATATTAAATATAGATCATTCTTTATATTTTTATAAAATCCTGCCACTGTTCTGAGCATCTTAAACAAAGCCCATTCACCCTTATGCCTCCTTCAGCAATGACAGACAGACAGACAGACAGAAGTACTTTAATAATCCCGAGGGAAATTGCCTTCGTCACAATACTCCAAGAGAAAGAGAAAAGGTTGTTGGAGGCAGCCAGGCCAGCACGTCAGATGATCCCGTGAGGATCTTCTTCTGCACTTACAAAGACGAGGAGGGGATGGAACACGCTCCCTGTGTTCTGCTCTTTAAATCACAAAACGGATTGGAATCTCACAGTCAGACATGGTTTCCATGTAATGCTTCTCGAAGGCGGCGTTTTCCTCCGGGCTGAAGTGATTCTTCCAGTCACCGACCGCCCCTGGGAAAACAAAAGGGCACATCTCCTCCAAATCTGGATTCATAGGTCAGGTTTTCGTGCTTCATCTGCTCTGCTTCGTTACCTTTTCTCAAGAAGTCAGACACCGTCCGATCGAAGACGGCCTGTGGTACTGACGAGTAGTTGGCCATTGGGTTCTCCTTCATGGCAGCGAACGTCGTCAACTGCACGATTTTGTTGAGCGTGTCTTCCGACAAGTGGCGACCAAGGAACTTAGCAATTCGCTGAATCTCCCTGGCAGGATTCTGAAGATTCGTTTGTACCAAAACACAAAAGATGAATCACAATTAATGAAATAACGACGAATGATTCCTTTATTTATGTTTCCTGCAGATAGGATGTTTTTTTCAGCGTTAGTTTGCGTTAAGTACCACTCTACCTCTTTCATGTCTTCGAAGAAAAGATAGAGTATGTTTCGTTTGTCCTTCTCCTTCCAGTAACCCTTGACATGGTCGTACCAGCAGCCCCAGCCCACTGGTCAGTCAAACATGTACAGCGTCAGTACCAGTGTACAACAAGAGGATGTGTGTGATCCTTTCTCCTGAACTGTTGGCATGCCAACAATCTGACACACGAGCAGACATGAAAGTTAAAGATAACACTTTGCATAAGGGTCCATTAACTACCCATGAGTAAACATTGGTTACTGCAGTAATCAGAACGCAAGGAGCCACGGTTCAAAGATCAGGCTGAAGATTAACACGTTAAAATACACCTGATAACAATCACGTGGTGCATCGCAATCCCACATATTCATTTATTAGGTCTGAAACACTTGCATTGTCCAGCCATGAATTTCTTGAGGTAAGTCGGCCAGGGTCCTGGTTCCGGCTGGACCTTGTTCATTCGGTCAAAGTGAAAATATGACACCACGTTGTCTTTAGGATTCCGGGCAACATAGATCACCTAAAATGCATTGGGTGAAAAAAAAAATACTGAAGAACATTGACATGCAGATAGGCCTGCAATCTTTCTCTCCACTTGAGTACTCTGGGTGTCTCTGGGACTCGTGACGTGGCTGAACTGTGCTGTGTCATGGGACTAAATGCATTTTGAGGGACACAAGATGACAACTACAATGATTCTGAATGGACATGGGGTTTGGTGTCAGGAAATGGGTTAAATGATAACAAGTAATGGTACCTTGCTTCCTGTCTCCCAGAAGGACTTGGGGAGCAGCTGGATGGGTAGATGGCTCTTGATAACGCGAGGAGAAGCCATCTTCTCCAGCTGAGCAAGCCCTGAAGAGACACTAGATTAATCTACAGTCTGGTTTGTTGTTTGTTGCTGTTTCTGATGTGACTGGTTGTGTGGTGCTGACCAGCTGGTTAGGTGTGATGTGACTGGTTATGTGGTGCTGACCAGCTGGTTAGGTGTGATGTGACTGGTTATGTTGTGCTGACCAGCTAGTTAGGTGTGATGTGACTGGTTATGTCGTGCTGACCAGCTAGTTAGATGTGATGTGACTGGTCATGCGGTACTGACCAGGAAGAATTGCATTCGGCAAGCTGATCTCCAGGAAGGGCATGCGGATGTGAGTAGGAGCCCGCTGTACCTTCTCAGCATCGCCATCGTGCAAGATCAAATCCACGATCTCCTGAGTCCACGTAGTACCTGCAACATCACCGTCCCCATCATATATGTATATATGTACACTGTACATATATACACACACACACATACACACAAGCATATATACTGTACATTGGGCGGCAGTAGCTCAGTGGGTAGAGCGGGTGGACAGAGCGCGTCGTCCACTAACCGTAAGGTCGGTGGTTCGATCCCCGTGACCCCCCTCCTCCAACTGTCCACATGTCGAACCCCACAAATGTACTAACTGTAAGTCGCTTTGGACAAAAGCGTCTGCTAAATGCCCCCTTTACCCTTTTACATTGTACAGTATATATGCATGTGTGTGTTGTCCGGATACATAGTGATGGCCATTACAACGCTTTTATACAATATCTTCATACATACTATCATCTATAATAAAGGGAAATTACATTCAATTACAATAAATACAATATTTAACTCGGCGGCTTGCATCCAACAAAGCGGTGGTTGCTGCTATATTTCTTTCTTTTTAATATCCTTTATCCTTAGACATGTTCTATCCTTATCATGTTCTATCCATGTTCTATCCTTATCATGTTCTATCCATGTTCTATCCTTATCCTTAGACATGTAAGAAAAGTCCCGCGTTTCTTACCTGCCTTAGGGTACGTCACTATGAGCAGATCTTCTGGCAGTGCTTGGAACGCCTCAACCCTCTCCCACTGGGTGGCTATGGGCTGCAGCAGTGGGACACCGTGGATCTCTTGCAAAATGCATCGGGTTTCCTTTGGTTTCAAAAAAAAAAAATTTAAGACAAACTTGTAACACGTAAAGTTGGCACAGATGTCCGTTTGCACCGAAGTGTTTCCTACGCGGTAGTTAGTTTTAGTAGTCGATATTCAACTTTGTTTTCACCAACCATTGTGACGATATGAGCGCCGTTGAACGTCTGGCTGTGACGCGCTATTCCTGTGGGTGTTTAGGGGTCGTCTAAAAACTACATGCAAGAACTGCAATGTCAATGACCTTTTTTCGGTGGGGGCCACATCAACTTTCCTTTCCGTGATGGGGGGCCGACGCCAGTTTATAACAGGAAATGATATGGACCAAAGTGACAACCAGTATTATTGTGGATAATGTTAATACTCATCCGTCCACTGCTGTTTAAAAACATTTTGTTATCCGACTGTCTTGCGTTCTTCTCCCGCCGAGCCCGCGCGCACTGAGCACTTGATCACGAGCAAAGTCACGTCGGAATATACCATATTGTGTGTGTGTGTGTTGGGGGGGGGGGATTAGCTACTACTGTAAATAGTTCGTAAATAAGGTACATTTTAATTAGACTGCCAACCTTAATCATTAAGTGCATATATTTTATAATACGAAAATGCAATTTAAAAAAATAGGCCATGTTTAGAGGGATTGTTTGGGATTGTTAAGTGGGCCACTCCAATTGTTTAGGCGGGCCGGATGTGTCCAGCTGGCCGTAGCTTAGGGGCCCCTGCTATAGAGCCTTCCAGGCGGGCCGGGTTGTAGTCGAAGTGTGAAACAGCGCCAAAATGCGTTGTGGTCGACAGCGGTATTGTAAGGACGTGGCAACGTGAGGGTGTCAGACAGATGCTTGATAGAGAGAGAGAGAGAGAGAGAGAGAGAGAGAGAGAGAGAGAGAGAGAGATAGATAGATAGATAGATAGATAGATAGATAGATAGATAGACAGATAGACAGATAGACAGATAGATAGATAGATAGATAGATAGACGCTATGGCTTTAAAACTGATAAAATAATTGCTGTCTGTGGTTCTGTATGGGCAGTGGCAATCATTTTGAAAACATTTTGAATTATGAACTATGAATTG
>OMKQ01046058.1:3482-13649 GCA_900302335.1 Phycis phycis
CCACAGCGTGGATCACAATGTTCTGGAATCAGCCAGCAGTTAATGTGCAACGCCTCAGGACACTCTGCCATCAGTTCATAAAGAGAACCCCCCCGGAGCCACACACACACACACACACACACACACACACACACGCTCTCTCTCTCTCTGTCTCTCTCTCACACACACACACACACACACACACACACACACACACACACACACACACACACTCACACACACACACACACACACACACACACACACACACACACATACACACACACACACACACACAACTTCATCCTCCCACTTTCTCCTCTATCTCTATCTAGCTGTCTATCTCCTATGTCCCTCGCCCTCCTCTCTCTCTATCTAGCTGTCTATCTCCTATGTCCCTCGCCCTCCTCTCTCTCTATCTAGCTGTCTATCTCCTATGTCCCTCGCCCATGAGTCCATCACTGTGTGGTGATGGGTGAATGTCACGATGGCAGGATGTCATAAAGCTGTGGAGGCCTAATGGGTTTAGTTGAGGTTCAGGTGATACACACACAACCCAAACCCGACCCGAGCCCGACAGGCAGCAAGCTTTTTATGTCCGAACCAGACACAGTTAAAGTCTTTTTTTTTCATTCTGATGACACATTACATCTGTGTTTATGAAAGCCTGCCTTTATGAAGCAACTGCAAGGCGTTTGGAAACGTCAACAAACTGATGAGTGCAACATGCGCGGGTTAACGTGCGTCAATTTAAAATTTCAAATCGCGCAGATGTGACTGAGCCCGACCTAGCATCATTTCTAAGTATTTGTCCGAACCCGACCCGGCCCGTCGGGTACCGCCGGGTCCTGTCGGGCTTGGGTTGGGTATCCATCCTCTAACACACACACACACACACACACCCACACATGCACACACAACCACACACTGATGTTTTTCCTGTTTTTTTTGTAACTTTTGTAACTTTCTTCCACATTTGTAGAATAACCTCTTAACCGTCGATACTTTCCAGGGCAACTTCTGTTGCTTTGTAATAGAAAACACACCAACAGAGAAACACACACACACTCCCTCGTACAACACTCAGGATTAGCAGGTGTTTTGTAACATCAGCGCTGCTTCATGTGTGTGTTGTGATCAAGCAGTCTTCAACATCAGCTGCATATTCAGACAAAGTGAGACCAGGTTCCTCTGGAACCCTGACACATTTTTGATCGCCCCTCGCAATGCCATGTCACTCTCCTGTCTTTTTAACTCTCTCTCTCTCTCTCTCTCTCTCTCTGTGCAACAGTGGTCGGGGGCAAGCGTGGCGGTGGACGTGGCGGTGATGGGTGAGGCCCACGGGCTGATCTCTGACCTGCTGGCCGACCCCGCCCTGCCTCCCAACACCTGCAGCTCCCTGAAGGCCGTCAGCACCCTCCTCAGCTCCCAGTTCTCCCTGCAGCCGCCGCACCTCTGCTCCGACCCAGATGAGGGTGGGGGGGGCGGAGGAGGAGGTGGAGCCGGGCGGGTGGAGAAGCTGGCCCTCCCCAAGGTCAGAGGTCACGTAGCTCTGTAGCCCCCCAGAGAGGGCGGCGGAGGTAGATTCATGATCTATGAGCTATGATCTATGATCTATGATTCATGATAGTATTATGGCAGACAAGCTCAAATGTGGGTGACTGTTCATTTTAGTTTTCCGTAGTAAGTAGTAAATTGTGAAAAGGTGTAAAGGTTTCAAATCAACACCATCACCACTACCAAAACTTAAATACACTGAAACACACGTCAAATCCCTTTCAGAAACCTTCATCCGTTTGCTCAAATTAACTGAACTAATTCAAAGACCCTACACCTGTGTTACAGCAGCGTAACACAGGGAAGCCCCCAGCATTAACGTTGGGTAGGGCGTGTGTTTGCATGTCGTTCCATTACACCAGCAGGTCAATGTGTGCTACCAAGTGTGTTAACGAGTCATCTATCCTCGCCCTGGGGCGTAAAAAGAGCAGACCCATAAGTAGTGTTATGACCTGCACTTGTGGTTGTCCTATGATGAGAATATTGCCATATTAACACATTAGGGTTTGGAGGTTTGAGTACCACTTAGTGGTTCATCCTTTCAAAATTCCCTGTATTCATGTTATCTCAGATCCCAGTCTTCCCTGTAGATCGGCCCATTTATGATTCAGCCCGTAAAGTGATAGGCCTGTTGTAAGCCCTGGTCTCAGGGGATGTTCACCGCAGAGTGTATAGTGTGTCACAAACAACAACGCACACACACAAACACACACACACACACACACACAAACACACAGAGACACACACGCACACACACATGCAGCACTGTGTGCACCCTTAGTGTGTGGCTCCCTGCTGGCTGATGGGTGCTCATCATGAAGAAAACACTCAAGCTGTGAGAGTGTTAATGTTTTAAGACCAGTGCATTGGAATGCAGCCATCCATTGAAGACGGCCGGTAGAAACCAAATAAGTGTGTGTGTGTGTGTGTGTGTGTGTGTGTGTGTGTGTGTGTGTGTGTGTGTGTGTGTGCTCTCGGTGGAGCCCAGTCCTGAAGCTCTGACAGCCGCTGGCTCGGCGCAGAGGGTCATCCTGCTTTGTTGTGTTGATGCTAGCATCGTGGATTTGAAGCTACGCTGATGTCCACAGGAGACAGTGAACTGTGTTAAAAGACAGTGTCTCTGAATGCATCATGAGGCCTGTTTACACCACGTGTGTGCGTCTGTGTGTGTATGTGGGGGTTTTTTCCTTTTCTCTCTGGTTTAACGTTACTTGAGATTTATTTCTAAAGTTTTCTTTTGCAGTTATAGTCTCAAAGGGATTCACAGCCCCACATTAAAATGTGATTTGGAAATCTTTAGCTCTGAACTATCAAACAGCTGAAAAACCAAACAGAGAAACCATGACGAGTGACGAGGGCCTACGTTTTAGATAGCATTCACAATAAAACATCATCATATATTTTAAGTATTGGCCAAAGGAAAATATACAATTGGATTGGATCAGTCAGGAATAAATGAGCGATTGAGAGTCATTCAAAGTTAACTAGAGCAGGGCGAGTCCTTTGTAGTGCACTGTTGCCCTCTACCTGTGGCCTGCACTCATGACTGATGCTTACTACAATATTGGTGAGTATTGTGTGACTGAAAATCAATTTGTCTGGACGTGTGTGTGTGTGTGTGTGTGTTCAGTGGGCTGTGTAATTTCAAGTGTGTGTTTTTGTGTGTGTCTGTGTGTGTTCGTGTGTGTGTATGTGTGTGTGTTGGCTTGTGTCTGTGTGACCCCATTAGTGACCAGTAGAAGCAGCCTCCATGGACTGAAAGCGTGATCTCATGACTTTATGCAAACATATGTGCACAGTTTCTATGTGACCTGTAGGCCCATTATACAATACACATCCAATACAAAATGCTTATATTGTGCCTATTATTAGACACATTGTAATGCTTTGACATAAATACATAAATGCTGTCTTCTCCCAGCCTAATGTTGTTCTGGGTGTGAGTGGTTAGCTCTGATACATGGACAGACAGATACTTCAGCTCATGAGTAGTTAGCTGTTAATGCTAATGTAGCTGGCATGATTTATTTGTCAAAGCATTTCAAGTTTGATTGTAAAATGTGTGTGTGTTGCAGCGTCTGAGGCGTAGCCTGCCCCCGGGGTTACTGCGTAGGATCTCATCCACCTGGACCACCACCACCTCAGCTACTGGGCTACCCACCATAGAACCAGGACCAGCACCAAGAGACCGCTCAGCTAGCATCAAACACACCCCTGACAGGTCAGCTATAGGTACACTCTCTCTCTCTCTCTCTGTCTTTCTCTATCTGTTTCTCTGTCTCTCTGTCTCTCTCACTCTCTCCAGTTCTTTGTCTCTGTTACTCTCTCTGATTGTCTCTCTCGCTATCATTCATTCCATCAGTTTGTAACTTTCAATTAAGAGAAAACTCTGTTGCCATGATTGCAGATGGGTGTGATATGTATGGATGCGCTCTGTGTTTGTTTGACATTATTAACTCACATAACATGCAGGTGATATTAGTCTAACAGTTGGTGTGTGTTGAACCAGTGAGTCGTGGACCAGCTCCCTCATGCTGACCATCTCTCAGAGCCACTCCATGTCTGCGTCCGGCGCTGCCTCCGTCACCTCCAACCACTTCTACAGCAAACCACTGGCAAGAGCAGGTCTGTGCGTGAGTGTGTGTGTGTGGCCACTGGGTAGATGTGTGTGAAATGTTGTCCCAAGTTTGTCAAAACGGTTCAATGTGTGTGAAAGTGTGTAGGCAGAAGTGATTGAGGAGTTTGGCCCGGCCTGATGTCCTGGGTTCCATCCTGAAGATCTACAGCATGTATGCAAGCATCAAGATGTCCATCCCCTGCCTACTCCTTAATCCTCTCTATGAGATCTATTGGTCTCCAAACCACTAAATCAATTACAAAACCATCAAATTAAAAACGGAATTATGGAATCATTTGTCCTTGCAGGTTACCCTCCCCCCACGGCCTCCCCACTGGGTTCTCCCTGCCCGTCTCCCCCCTCCCAGGGCAGCCCACTCTCCAGCCCCACCGCTAAGACCTGCCCCGTGGAGCTGCCTGAACCCCCAGGGCCCCCCGGGCCCCTGACTGAGGGCTCCCCCAGGGGTCCCCATCGCGCCCTCACACACAGCCAGAGTGCCCCCAGCACCACCACTCCCCACTGGAGACCCCCGTCGCTCTGTTCCAGGTAAATGCTGGGGGGCTGTAATGTGTGTGTGTGTGTGTGTGTGTGTGTGTGAGCAAATGAGTGAGTGAGTGAGTGAGTGAGAGAGAGACTGTGTGTTGAATGTGAGTGTGCATGTGTCCCAGCCCTGGCATCGCGTTGCTTGTTGTTTGTATTGTCTATTGTTATTGTTATTGTTGGTTGTTTACTGTTTACTGTTGCGCACAAACCACCAAGACAAATTCCTCATTGGTGCAAAACTACTTGGCAATAAACATTTTTCTGAGTTCTGAGTCATCAATGTTTGTTCAAAGGTGCAAAATGTAAGATTTAACCAAATGAGTCCTCAACACTAGCAAGCAGCAAGCCGATCATACTGGTCCGAACCAGTGTGACCAGTATCAACTGGTCAAGCTAACTTAGCAACCATATTCAACACTGTCAGAAATCTTATACAATTAGCTCCCCTCTTAACAACATTATCAGTAATAACTATTAACTTACCAGTGTAGAAAAAAACATAACTGCATAAAAACTAAACTCATTCAGAGTAGTTCAGAGTTCACCTGCACCACCCTGCCTGACATCTATCCTCTAAAATGTACACAAATGTACTTATTGTAAGTCGCTTTGGACAAAAGCGTCGGCTTAATGCCCTAAAGGTAAATAAAGCATAACCCTAACAAGGGTTAGGTTAACTTAGAATAGGCGACTTACAATAAGTACATTTGTCAGAAGAAGGTGAAACACTTCATTGCTGTTAATACAGTGAGCAAGTCACCAGAACAAGCATTCAAGCATTCCAACTGCTAGTATACAACATCTCTGGCTTAGATGCTATGTGCTAAATTACAAAGAGCAATTATAAAGTGCCAAGACATACAACATACAAGTGCATGAGGGGAGTGTCATGTTGGATCGAGGGCAGAGTAGATGCTGCAGGGATTTCTGGAGGCAGTGGTATTACAAGATGGTACGGGTCAGTGCTGGCTGGGTCAGCTGATAACTAAAGTAAATCTATCTGCAACGCAATACACAAATGTCTTTGGTAACAGATAATGTCAAAATTTAATTTTTGCACATTCTGTACATGGTTGTATTTTTCTGTTGTCAAAAGAGTACTAGAGATAAAAGAAGAACGCTTTTCTTCTCTTCTCCTCTCTTCTCTTTTCTTCCTCGTTCACTGAGATGTTTCTGCATCTCTCCCGTAGCTGTGGCCGGCCACTCAGCCACGCTCTGAACCATGGTGCAGAGTCCATCGACAAGGAGGAGAGAATCCCCCACACAGGTGAGTCTGCTGGCTTTACCAGGACAGGTCACGATTAAAACCAACTCCCATGCTTCACCTGAAGCAATGCTGGGTCCTCCACACTCAGCAGAACATCAACTCATGTCAGAGATTTCAAATTGTAAAAAAAGCTTTTGAAACGATTTGAAAAAGTACATTTTACATTTGCAAACGACATTTCCATCCCCGTGGCCTGAAGACGAGCACGTGGTGGCGTCGTCAGACTATGACAGCACCTACGACAGCACCTTCGAGACCAACCACAGTGACAGCAGTGACTTTGCACAGAACGACGAGGAGGGGGACGGCGGGGGCAAGAAGCCCCCTGAGGTCAACAGTCTCCATCCCCTCGTAGCGGCTTCCCCCGAGGTAGACCTGCACACACTGAACAAGAGATATTCTTTGTTCCCGGGCTGCAGCCCCTGGAGATGATGCTTCTCTTGGTAGAGAGAGAAACATATTACAGTTCTCAGTGGGAATGTTTACGATAAAGAATATTTTTGTACTGAGCCCGCAGATTTCTCCCATTCGTTTTTGTGATGACCATCCAGTAGGGAGCTATGGGTTGGTTACTGGATGCTGTTCCTAGTGGTGCCGTATCAGAATCACAGGCATCGTGACTCGTTACATTAGTCTTAGGACAGCCCCAGTACGAAGGTTAGGTTGGGTTACATCACAAGGTTTATTTGTTTGTGCTGGTGTTCTGGCATAGCTACATTTTAACCCCTTTTTAAGTTGACAAAGTAAAGCAAAGCAACGAAAAGCAACAACGCGAAATCTTCATATTTGTGACCAAAAAATAACTGGGGAGGATGTCTAAAAGCTGCCCTAAGGTACTGGTTGAGAATAACCTGGTTAAGAATAAGTGCTCTGTTAGTCGCGAGGCACCACTTCACCCACAGGCGGCGCCAAAGCACACAGAAACAGCATGTACTCTCTCTGGAGGACGCCCGAGGGACACGCCCCCGCCAAGCGCTAGAAAAAGACAGTCACTGGGGTCGGCGATGTGTGGGCTGTGAATACCTTTCGTCCTAGTTTAAATTCCTCTTCTACCCTCTGACCCATGAACCTTGAACTCTGACCCAGCAGGAGAAAGCCTCCCTGGCTGTAGAGTCTGTGAGACTCCCAGACCTGGAGCCCCTCATGGAGGAGCTCACCAGCTGGAACTTCCCCATCTTCAGCCTGGTGGACAAGACCCACGGGAAGACAGGCTGCATCCTCAGCCAGGTAGAGCCAGGACTCATGGATCAGCAGTGTCATGTATATACTGTCATATATATGAGGAGCATTCACAATCCAGGGATTGTAAACTGCGATCACTGAAATTTGTTGTTGTTGTTATCCACAAGGTGTCCTACAAGCTGTTTGAAGACACAGGTCTGTTTGAGACATTTAAGATTCCAAGAAAAGAATTCATGAACTACTTCTGTGCTTTGGAAAATGGATACAGGGACATCCCATGTGAGTGCATGTTATTTTCATGTTGACAAAGCCAAAACATGTGAAAACATTTCTAAAGAACTGGTGACGTGTACATCAAGGCTGATTATGCACCCTCGGTTAGATTAACCATGAATCAATTAACCATACAATGCACTAATACCTGGGTCTAGAAACAATCCCAGAAAGTAACCCAAAGAATTAGGAATTACATTCTACAATTACATTCACAGTTACAATTACATTCTACAATCACATTTACAATTACATCCTACAATTACAATTACATTCTACAATTACATTTACAATTACAATTACAGTCTTACACTCTTTAACCGGCGCCATTAGAATGATCACAATTACATTCAATGACATAATCTTTTCTCCCCCAGACCATAATCGGATTCATGCCACAGACGTGTTACATGCAGTGTGGTACCTGACCACGCAGCCAGTACCGGGCCTGAGCACCCAGCTGGACGACATCAGCTCACACTCAGGTAAGGACAGCCGTCCTCGCCACACGCCATGCATGCACGTACACACACATACATACATACACACACACGTCCACAAACAAATCTCGACCACCGCCACCATGGCAGAGATGCTGGTTGTCATGTGTGTCATGTCTTGTGTCATTTCATGTGTGCCATGTCATGTGAACAAATGCTCTGTGTTTATAGATAAGGGAACCATGATAGAAAATAAATGTAAATGTATTTTTCAAGATTCATTCTTTGTTAAATTCAAAGTAAAACATTTATGATGATATTATTTCCCAATCCCATAGATGAATGAGTGCAGTGACCAGGACTCACTCTCTCTCTCTCTCTCTCTCTCTCTGACTCCCTCTTCCTCCAGACTCTGCTAATGGCCTTAGTCCCAGTGCCACCGGCCTGCTGTGTTCTAAGATGAGCCCCCAGCCAGAGGAAGGGTCCAGCTCCCTCGCCGGTCTCATCCCGGCCCTGGAGCTCATGGCGCTGTACGTGGCCGCCGCCATGCACGACTACGACCACCCGGGGAGGACCAACGCTTTCCTGGTGGCCACCAGCGCACCACAGGTACGGGCTCCAGCTTCTGCCCTCCATCAACTGGGTCAGATGGATGGAAGGAGCCTACAAAGGAATGGCAGGCACTTGAATGCTGTCGATCATGTGCTGGCCTGCCCCAATGGTCAAACCCTGTGTGCTTAACATGTGTGACAGAATTGAACCTTGAGCTGAGCTTTTCCCATATTTTCACGTGTGGCAAAATGTAATATGTACTTTGCCCATATTTATTTACATGTTACAGAATTGAACATGCACACAAGCTCAAGGGAAAACGAAGACAAATCAAACAGCGATCCAACAATCTGTGTTAATGTCGCCACCCACAGGCTGTTCTGTATAATGACCGCTCAGTGCTGGAGAACCACCACGCAGCATCTGCCTGGAACCTCTTCATGTCGCGGCCGGAGTTCAACTTCCTCACCAACCTGCAGCACGGGGAGTTCAAGCGTTTCCGCTTCCTGGTGATCGAGGCCATCCTGGCCACTGACCTTAAGAAACACTTTGACTTCCTGGCTGAGTTCAACGCCAAGGTAAACATCCAGATAACATGGCCTGTGTTCAAGTGACCAAACATGAAAACTTGCACTAGTTGTAATTGGCTTGATTTGAAGGGAAATGTGGAGTCCTGTGAGTTCTATCATGTAAATAGAATCTTTTTAATAAACCTTGGCTCCTCCTCTTCAATGAGTCCTCTGCTCATTCCCAGGTGAGTGACGAGGGCGTGGTATGCATCGATTGGACCAATGAGAATGACCGTCTATTGGTGTGCCAGATGTGCATCAAGCTGGCCGATATCAATGGTCCTCTGAAGAGTAAAGAACTGCACCTGCAGTGGACTGATGGCATCGTCAACGAGTTCTATGAACAGGTATGGGCTTCTTAATGAACAAGTGAAACATTAAACATTTAGCTCCAGAAGGCATACTCCAATACCTCTCTTAATCAACAGCATTTAGCTCCATTATCTTTTCAGTCTCTTTCTTTATAAACACATTTAGCTCCAGAAGCTATTCATTGCCTTTCTTAATATAATAATAATAATAATATATTTTTTTAAAGGCACCTTTATTTAAAGACACCTTTCAAAGCACTGAAGGACACCTTACAAGACATTTATAGACATAGTACATTGAGCAGTAAAAAACAAGTAACAGTGCCATACTCTGTCAGTGTGACAGCATTTTATTTAAAGGCACCTTTCAAAGCACTCAAGGACACCTTACAAGATATTTATACAACAGTACATTGAGCAGTAAAAAACAAGTAACAGTGGCATACTCTGTCAGTGTGTGACAGTATGAGTGTATGACAGTATCAGAGTATGGCACTTGGAATAAGTGTGTTTTGAGGCGTGATTTAAAGGTGGAGACAGAGTCAGAAGTGCGAATGTCTGGTGGGAGAGAGTTCCATAGGCGGGGAGCAGATCGGCTAAAAGGTCTTGACCCCATGGTGGATAGGTTGGCAGATGGAGCTGAGAGCTGGATGGCAGAAGAGGATCGGAGAGGGCGTGAAGGTGTGTGGATGTCGATGAGTTCAGTTAGATACACTGGTGCCAGGCTGTGAAGGATCTTGAAAGTAAGGAGTCCAATCTTAAAATCAATGTGTGATTTGATAGGGAGCCAGTGGAGTTGCTGCAGGGCAGGAGTGATGTGTTCAGTAGATGGAGTTCTGGTGATGATACAGGCGGCTCTGTTCTGGACCAGTTGGAG
>OMKQ01046065.1:0-17923 GCA_900302335.1 Phycis phycis
GGGGGGGGGGGGCGATTTGTTACAGCGTACCCAATTTGATTGGCCAACCGACGTCAATTAAGCAAAGCGTCCACAAAACAAAGTCTCACTTTAGTATTCAGGTTGTCATTTTCCTGGCGTCATGAAGTCGCGCTATTTGCAATCCATTTATAATGTAACATGAGCTCTTGTTTTGTCCCGTACTGTATGTGCCTAGAGATACTGTAAGAAATATAACATTCATGGGATTTCACCCTCACGACGCTTGAGGCACGTATACCTTCAGAGTATCCATGGCCGACCCTGTTTTCACAAATATCTTGTTTCCGTGTGGGGACTTGTCAAAAATGGGCTGGGCAAACTCCTTCAGGTAGGGCTCCAGCTCACAGGCCACGAGGCGACCGTCCTGGGGAAGGCCCTCGGCCATGGACAGAGCTCCATAACCCGTGAACATACCGACCTCCAGAACCCTCTTGGCTTTACTCATGCGCACCAACATCTTCAGAGTCTGGCCTGTGGAACACATGGGCCCGGCGGTCAGAAGTGGGTTTTAGTCATTGTTAAATGTCTGGTGATACAACCATACAACGCACCTTCTACGTGGCCAGTGATGCACTCCTTGGGCAGGCGGAAAATTGTCTTCCCATCTTTGTATGTTTGATCCCAGTCGTGTGAGACCGTTTTCCTGCGATTGTAATATTGTGCAATCAAAAATGAGTGAATTTCACATTTGCCATCCGGGATTAATGAAGTACATCATCTTAAATATGTGTGTTATCAAAAGGAAATCTGGACGAATGGATCGCAATGAATAAACCAAAACCAGGGCCTACGCGTGCAGTTCTGCTAGCGGTTTGCTTTCCTGTGTGGTCATCTGCTCCAAGTAGCCGTCCAGTCCACTGGCTAATTCCAAAGCCTTCCTCAGGCAATCTCTCAGCTCTGCGGGAATGTGGGCCGTGCCTTCACAGAGCTCCTGTGCTTTCACCAGGTACTCCACCAGGAATTCCATTGGTGTGTCTGAAACTGTGGAGGTGTGAATATTCACATTTGCGAAGAAAAACGTTGTGTAAAACGAAGTCACGTGGTATGCAGTCAAAAGCACGATTTTATAACTCAAAAAAGGAGACGGATGTCACGTGCATCGCGAGCACCCCCTGCGGCCGTCCCAATGTTGGACAAAGGTTCCAATTTCCAGTTTAACATACTTGTCATGGCAGTGGAAAATTGTACCTTGCACTTCGCTCAAAATTTATTATTTTTTTTTTTTTTAAAGGGCACAGGGAGCAATATTTTCAATGAGTCAAATACAAATTAAGTTTCTTCGAGATTATATATTTACGTTTACATTTAGGGCATTTAGCAGACGCTTTTATCAAAAGCGACTTACAAAGAGTACATTTGTCATCAGAAGGTGAAACATTTATTGCTGCTAATACAGTAATATATATATTTGTTATTTTTTTTTCTCAGACATTACAAAACTGTGTTTTGCAATACTATTACTTTCCAATGGTTGTGTGTGGAGATGTGAGAGATTGTGCTTATTTTGTGCTTTCCTAATCCATGTATAGCATGTATAGCATGTACAGTATATCTATATCTGTAGCTGGATCTACATCTATCATGGATCTATGTATATAGATATACATGCTATACATGGATTAGGATACCACAAAATAAGCACAACTCACATTTCCACACACAACCCTTGGAAAATAATACTATTGCGGAACAGTTTTAGAATGTCTGAAAATCAGTAGATTCAGATCTTTGTTGAAATGGCTGAAACAGGCCCAGGGGCATACATACCCCTGAATCCAGCGGCTCGAGGTGCTCGTCAATTCTTTATTAGCTCCATTGATTGACTTACCGTTATATCCAAGTAATTGATAATTAATCGAGGGGGAGGACTCGTCGTCTGGGAGATACAGTTAATAACAGCACAGAGCCAAGGGGAAGTGATGTGACACTAGTTCAGTTTAGTGCGAGTTTAAAACACGTGGTGGTGTGAAAATGGGAAAATGCAGGAGAGCCAGAGCAACGTGTCATCTGCCACCAGAATGTGAGTTTAACACAGTTCTTCAGCCTGACGATTAGATCTAAATAAAACAAATACAGCTGTGAATCTGTCGTCACCCGTGTACACTGACAGCTAAAATACAGTTGCGTAAAAGGTGCGTAGGTCTACGTAGAAAGTTTAATAAACGTAATAATGTCTAATTCCTCCCACTGACTGTTTAGACAGCAGCTGACCACACGTTGCTGGCTGTCCGCCACACCAACGCTGACCGCTCGTCTCCACTGATGCTCCGAACGACCCACGCGTGCCCGTTCGCACGGCAACCGCTTCATTGAATTCCAGGTGTTAGTTAACACGACTGGATTATCAAACGATCTCCAGAAGTACCGAGGCAGATAACGTCCCTTACCTTTAACTGCTTGCATGGTGCGGTTCGGTTTTTTTTTCGGCCAAAAGTGACAGTTTGTGCCCGGTCTGGTGAAAGGAGTTGAAACAAATGTCAAAAGTTAGTGTTGGTGGGCGTTGTGTAAAACAGAATTAAAGTCACGTGGCGTGTAGTATCACATCACGTTTTCGTAACTCTGAAGTAGACGTCACGTGCAGCGTGAACCCCCAGAACAGGGTACAGTCCCAACTTGAAGAAGGTTCCACTCGCCAGGCCAGTGGAGAATTTCCCCCTTGCAGTTCGCTCAAAATTGAAATGGGCAAAGGCAAAAGGCTCTGGGAACTCTATTTTATCATTTTCAATTAGTCAAATACAAATTAGCTATTTAAAACAAAATAAATATTTATTATTATAATTATTATTTATTTATTTATTGATGTATTTATTAATTATTATTTTATTTCATTTGTGATTTTACCTTAAGCAACCCCTATAGTGACAATATTTATTTTCATTCAGTTCGCATCATCTACTCTATACATGCATGCATTACGAAACCACGTAACTCTCCACGTAGAACCCTTGGGAAATGATACTGTTGCAAAACATAGCTTAACAGTGTCTTTAGATTACAAAAGCTGTAGATTCACACCTATGGTGTAATGCCTGAAGCAGGCCCAGGAGCATGCAGTCACCTTTAGTGTATAGAATAACTGCATTTTTGTTTATATTCTTGGCTGCGGTGACTTGTGACGACCTGTAAGGAAAACGCTCCTCCCAACACCCTCTTGTATAAATACAGCGGCTCGAGCTCCGCGTCAATTCTTTATTAGCTATATTGATTGATTTACCGTAATACCCAGTTAACTGTTCATCATCGAAAATATGGGGAAGACTACTCATTTGGTAGATGCAGACAATAACAGCACAGAATCAAAGACAGAGTTCAGCTTACTACGAGTCGAAAATACATGGAGGTGTAAAATGGGAAAATGCTCAAACAAGATCAAGGGCAACGTGTCTGCTGCCAAAATGTGAGTATAACACAGTTATTTAGGCTGACGATTAGATATAAATAAAACAATCGTAATCTAATTGGTCTCAGTTATTTTTTTATATAATTACAGAGGCAGCCTTAGAAACGAGTATTGCTTCCGACGAAACACCATCTGGACTGACATGGTAGAAAATAAAAAAAGCTCGATGTCTAAATCCGTGCGAATTAACGTGTAAAACCGTGCCCTCTGATTCACAATCAGTGCGCACGGGTTGCTTAATCCGTGCCCTCGGATTTCGAGTTTTCCACACAGCAGCTAATGAGTGGACCGTTGCGTGGACCATTCAGACACACTTGAATAGAAACTTGCTCACTTGATTCCATTCATGGCATTTACGGACAAATTAGACTTAAGACCCCATCTGGCCTAAATCCAAATTGTATAGATGTATTGAATCATATGGTTGAACGTTTCATTGTGTTCGTTTGTAATGTCTCATTTAGTATGTGTTTATCTCGATGTTTTAATTGGATGAAACCGGCGTGCACGATACTACGGTTAGTTTATGAATGGCCCACTCCATTCGCTGTTACACAAAAAGTTTTGATTTTATCATGTGACCCAAAACGGAATCCGTAGTTTTGCTTTCTTAAAGATGTATATGCATTTTAGATGTATGTATTATGGAGGGAGTTTAGATGTGTTCTATTTGAATACGGATCAACATAGGAATAAGGAATGAAAAGGGATGCTGCTAGCTGATGCACAAACACACCCCTCTCCTCCACCGAATAGTGTCACATCACTTCCCCATGAGCAAGCACTAAATCAACTGCCTCAATATGCTGTGATTGTGTGTGTGTGCGCGGGCGTTTGCATGTGTGCTTGTGCACGCGTGTGTTACAATGAATGAGTTATCCTACACGCGTGTGTACGTATGCGAAAATAAGTTAAAGAGCCTTCCTGGTCCTACATTCACAGATACCAACCATTCCAACCGCAATATTGATAAATTCCATTCTAGACGAAAGGAGTTAACACAATTAATCATCAAACGGTCATTTTAGAAGACCATCAGAAGCATTCCCTTGCATGCAACTGCTTGCAAATGTGGCCACAGGAGTTGGAAATAAGAGACAAAAGTTAGTGGAAGTGGGCGTTCCCAATGTTTGAGTGAGTTGTGTAAAACTCAAGTCACGTGGTATGTGCTGAGCAATCACGTTGCCTTTTCTAACCCCCCCAAAAAGCCGTAACGAGAACGTGCCACGGAAATAGTATGGGACGTGTAGGTAAAATTCACGTGCACCCACTGAACAAGTAGACCCAGTTTGTCTGTGTGCGCGCGTGTGCGTGAGTGGTCCCATGTTTCACCAATAGGTGGTACTACAGGCGGCACGAGGAGCAATTTTTTTTTATTACTTGTTAGAATTTTTACCATATTCTTAAAGAGAGCGCTTGTTGCTGCAATTTGTGGCAAAGATGAACTTTTGTGTGTTAAACTCAGTTAACAGTGCACGTGCGCCCGAAACGACTCATTCGTGTCCATTCATTCCGCAATATGGATTCATTCGATTCTAGGTGTTATTAATCACGAAATTAGCTAACACAATTTAATTATCAAACGATCGTTTTATTGATAAAAAAAAAAAAGTCCAAAGTGTTGTAGGTGGGCGTTCCCAATGTTTGAGTGAGCGTTGCGTAAAACTCAATTCACATGGTATACGTTAACCAATCACGTTGCCTGCCTAAGATTTTGTAACCCCCCCAAATAATGCATTAGATAAATGCCACCGAACTAGTGTGGGACGTGAGGGTAAATGTCACATGCAGCCTAAACTCCCAGAACAGGGACACCCTAAGTGTGTGCGTGTGTGTGCGCGCGCGTGTGCATACCTGCCAATTAGCTATCTTGTAATGGAGTGATCTCATATTTCACCAATAGGTGGTACTCAATGCGGCACGAGGAATCTTCTCATTACTTGTAAGAATTATGTGTGGCAAAGACGAACGTCGTCAAACTCAAACTCAATTGACAATGCGTGTGTGTGTCCGAAGCGACTCATTTATGCCCATTCAAACCGCAATATTGATGAATTCCATTATATGTGTTATTAAGCACAAAATTTGTCAACACAATTTCATTATCAAATTATCATTTTAGAAGACCATCAGAAGCATAGTCTCTTATGTGTAACTGCTTGCTATGTTTATTATTTTTGATCAAACGTGAGAAGTTGAGAAGTTGAAAAAAAATGTAAAAAGTGAGTAGGTGGGTGTTGTGTAAAACTAAATTAAAGTCACGTGGTATGTATTAAATCTCACGTTTTCGTAACACAAAAAGTAGATGTCACGTGCAGCGAACCCCAGAACTGGGAGCATTCCAGCGTCTGAGTGGTTGTGTAAAACTCAAGTCACGTGCTATATGTAAAACAATCACGTGCCAAAAGCTTTTGTAACCCCCAAAATAAAGCAGTACAGTAGAACATGCCACGTAATCAGTATGGGACGTATAGGTAGATGCCACATGCAGCATAAACTCCCAGAACAGGCAGACCTTAGGTGTGTCTGTGTGTGTTTGTGTGCGCGTGCGCGTACCAGTCAATTAGTTCTCTTGTAATGGAGTGATCCCATAGTTCACCAATAGGTGGTGCTCAAGGCGGCACAAGGAGTTAAACTCTTCTCATTACTTGTAAGAATTTAAACCATATTGACAGAGAGCGCTAATTTCAGCTATGCGTGGCAAAGATGAACGTTTGTGTGTCAAACTCAGTTAACACTGCGTGTGTGTGTCTGTGTGTGAGTGTAATTGCATGCATGAGTGTGTATTAGCCTTATTTTCTATAATATAATTGAATTGGGCCATTCCCTTTACACAAACAAACAAATAAGGATATTTATTGAAAGCAAAACATAGGACAGCAATGATAAGGTATCACTAAGTTAACACCCCCATCCCCACCCCCATGATCCCAGTACGCCGCTGTTGCATACACACAGTTACCGACATGACGATTAGACTATTAGTAACACCATTGACCAGAGGCATCGTGACAGGCAGGCCTGGACGGGCCTAGGCCCGCCTACTTGTCAGTCTTGCCCGTCCAATCAGAGGGCTTTCCTTCATTTACGTTCACAAAACGTACGTTCAATCAAATTGGCTTTGCACACCCAATTTTTACTGTGCCCATCCATTTGAACATTTCTGGCTACGCCACTGCCATTGACTAAATGTTTTTCGAAGATTTGAATTGTCAGATTCAAGGTCACGATGGCAATGTTGGTATAGTGTAATGTAATGTAGTGTCAAAGATGTTATATGACGGTGTATGGATTGTTTTCTGCTACCTCTACTTGAATGACATGTCTTGGATGAAAGCTATGAGAGCGTGACAGAGAGGGGCAGCAGCTGGACGGTGGTCAGTCCCATCATCTTCACCTACAATGTGGTTGAGACCCAGGGTCTGCTGGACCCCAGCAATGACACCCTCCTGCTGGGCCACATCAGAGACCCTCGGCAGCTGGAGGAGCTGAGGAACAACCCCAGGCCGCTCCGACGGTTCGTGGTCATGGACCAGGTGGTGTACAGCCTCTACGGCCCCAAGTTGCGCGACTACTTCGAGGCCCGCCACGTGGTCTACCGTATCCTGCCGCTGCCCACCACCGAGGAGAACAAGTCCATGGAGCTGGTGATGAAGATCCTCGACGACATCCATATGTTCTCGCTGGACCGACGCACCGAGCCCATCATCGCCATTGGCGGTGGCGTGTGTCTGGACATCGTGGGGCTGGCCGCGTCGCTGTACCGGCGGCGCACGCCGTACATCAGGGTGCCGACCACGCTGCTGTCCTACGTGGACGCCAGCGTGGGCGCCAAGACGGGGGTGAACTTTGCGAGCTGTAAGAACAAGCTGGGCTCATATGTTCCGCCAGTGGCAACCTTCCTGGACCGATCCTTCATCCAAACCATCACTCGGCGTCAAATCTCCAATGGGCTGGCGGAGATGTTGAAGGTATGGGAAACCATGGAGCCAACTCCTGGAGTTGGCTTCATACATTTATACCAGCCAAAACACTTATCATAGCAATCTAATTAGTAAGTAAGTCATCACGTTTGACCTCTTCAATATTTCCTTCCCTTCCTGGTTGCTTCCTTCCAGATGGCCTTGATGAAGGACAGAGAGCTCTTTGAGCTGCTGGAGACACATGGTCCTTTCCTGCTGGATAGCAAGTTTCAGTCTGACAGCAGCAGTATGTACGGAGGCAAAAACGCAGAGGCTGCGTTGACATCCAGCCGCATGGCCATCAAGAGCATGCTGGAGGAGCTAGCACCTAACCTCTGGGAGGATGACCTAAACCGCCTGGTAGACTTTGGCCACCTCATCAGTCCTGAGCTGGAAATGGTAAAGCGGCATGTTCATACCGGGGTAGTCTTTTTCTTCTATCGCCACCACAACATCTTCAGCCACACCACGACTACTACACCCAGTCGACCATGTCAAACATGCTGCATAAAATTACCATTGAAACCAAGCCCATGTATGACAGATACACGATCATGGTTTCTCCAAAGACCTACTGCTAATGCTTGTGTGATGGGACTTATTTAGAAACACACATCTTCCTGTCTTCTCTATTCAGTTAAAAAGCCTTGTGTCTTATCTTGTCTTCGTCGTGTGGAAAGCTAATTGAAACGCCTAGTTTTGTTTTTAGTAGACATCTACTCCGTCTATTTAAATCAGTCAAAAGTCATCTCATGTCCTCTGCAGGAAGTTCTCCCATCACTATTGCATGGTGAGGCGGTGAACATCGACATGTCCTACATGGTGTACGTGTCCAGGGAGCGCGGGCTCCTGACGGAGGACGAGAAGCTGAGGATCATCAGCTGCATGGAGGGCCTGGAGCTCCCCGTGTGGCATCCGGACCTCACCATGGAGATGGTGAAGAAGTCTTTCCAGAACAGGCTCAAGCATTCGGGAGGCCTTGCCAGAATGCCCCTGCCCATTGGCCTGGGTCTTGCAGGTGGGTAGCAGATAAACAGCAGATATATACTATATATAGTGCACACACAAGCCCAATGTGACAGCAGAGCATCTGGATGTTGGTGTGTAGTCGACGGATAAGGACGGAGTCTGCTTTTGGAAGTTACTCAAACTAGATTAATTAAATATGTATTAGTGTAGTTTAAACATACATTTGTTTATGCTTGAGTAGTCAAAATGTAATCAGTGTGCTATCTCAAAGAAGCAATATTTTGAATTATTCAAAAGTACAGTAAGGCTTTTGAAGAATGTGACTGTCGTATTAACCATCTTTACTTTCGTCGCTCTCTAATTGCAGATATATTTAACGACACTCCAGACGAAGTCCTGTACGAAGCTTTCAAGAAGTGGTGTGCCGAGCTGGGTACATCCTCGAAGACTCTGAACTGATTACCTCGTGAATTAACTGTTGTTTCTGGGGACAAACTGGTAGCGGGCCATTATTATTTAAGAATTTCACGAAATAATTAAATATATTGTGCCATGGAAATGCCTGAGATCTTAATATTGTACTTTTAATAGTGCCATAGTATGTTTTATCAACTTAATTTGGATATCACAGCAACCGAACCTTTCCTTAAAGATAGAGAGTTAGAGAGAAAGAGAGTTGCTCACTATTTCACGTGGTTGCAGAAAAACGCATGAATGTTGAAATATGAAAGAAAAAAAGAATCCTTGTTTGTCGACATATACTGTGTAATGTATGAATTGTTTAATCTTTCACAAAATGTTTATGTTTAGCAAATTAGAAAATGTGTACAATTTATTGCCATATCATTAGATCCAAATAAGTTGTCTCCAATATGCCCCCTAGAGGTATAGAATTTAACAGACAATCTTCAAAGCTGCCGTTCTAGTAACTAGTACAGTCAACAAAGACACAATTATTAAGTACCATGTGTTAAAATGAGCAGCTATCATAAATTGTGTGCTTACCAAACAATAAAGCCATCTACTCTCTTTTTCTTCTAAAGATAGGACATCATTTCTATGGTTCAATAGTTCAGTAAAGGCCATAAGGACATTTCTAAACGACATGGTAGGGTTTATAACGTTATATAGGCCTATACATAACTTTTTTTTATATTTGCCTTGAGGATATGACGTTTTTTCTAGTCTACTGTACAAGAATCTTAGAAAATCAAAAAAAGCTGGGCATAATAAATAAGAACGTGTATGAGAGAAAATAAAATAAAAAGGTTTATATAAATATTGTACAAAATGAATTTTCACGCTCATGAATATTACGGTCTTTCGATGTTGTTTTAAACCAAAACCCTATTTCTGGTATGCGTTTCTTTGTTTTTTGACCTGAACACCGTAGGCCTACAGCACAACAACTTTAAACAGCCGTGGTCATACTATTTGTAGAATACCTCCTAGGACAATGGAACACTTAATGTCCATGGACTATGCGTACTCTATGAACATGGGCCTATCGCCACACAGAGTAGAAGTTAAACGTAATCCCTTTCCTTTGGCGTTGAACAGTTTAACCTGCATTGATAAAAACAAAAACAAAAAAAACAAAAAAAAAACAACTTCATCCAAAGGTTTTCACGAGCGTCTTAAATTGCCTTCGTCGCCCTTGACGTCACAGCTACTGATCCCGTCTGTCATCATTTCTCACTTAGAAGACACGAACACTCAAACGGTGCACAAACAGAGACAAACGTTATGTAGAACACATACACTATTTTTTTGTTCATGCAGGCTTACCTGACTCACATTAAGATTCAAATCCAGCAATACATTTTCATAAAACAAATAACAACGCAAAAGTACCTCGAAACACAAAGTTAGCTACGCGAGTCGGTTCATAGCAGTCAAGGCGTTGGCGCGAATGCTACAAAGTGGGAAGGTCGCCATGTTAAATGCGTCTGACCGTGAAGCCGTCCACGCTAACAGCCGTTCTCCTTCTCGGCCATGCTGGAGCTGGAGCTGCGGCGGCTGCTGTTGTTGGAATTGTTCGGCGACACGGACGACAGCAGCGTCTCGTTCGGAGCGACTGGCGACATGGTGTTGTCCTTCGCGTTGGCGGACTTGGAGTTGCGGTAAGGATCTCCGGAGTCTGCGTGAATGGGGTCAAAGGTTATGGTGCCATTGTTCAGGTCCAGCGTGGTGGGCGGTGACATGTCGGGGGTAGAGCCGCGCTGGTAGAGGTCGGAGGGGCATTCGCCCAGCAGGGGTTCTTGTTTAATGGCCCTGGCCATCAGCTCTGAGGTGCACAGGGATGATGGGGACGACACCACTGCTAGACCATGAGCCCGGGCTTGCATCTCCAACTCCTGGACCAACATGGACAACATTTATATGAGAACAAGCTGGTGAATTCCTTGCACACTGAAGGGTACAACAATAGGTATCTAACTCCCAAAGGGACAGGCCAAAACGATTGAGTTACCATTTAGACATTTGGCAGGTTTTGTTCATTATGTTGATTATTTTTTTTCATACAGTGATGTGATGGTGACATTAGCATGTAGCAGGGGTTAGGCTTCTTAGGCCTACCCAGAACCTTTTCACCTATGAGTCACCCTAACCCTAACCACTAGAAAGCATGTCTGCAATAGTTATAGGCCCATAATACTCGATAGTTCACTCCCCGCAATGTGGTGCTAGGTGACCTCAAGTGGAACGAAGAGCCAGTAAGACACTGCAGTCTGTGTAGTCCACTTTTCGGTTCCTATGGTTACCGCTAAGAGAAACAGTGTTGTCCAGTGTCCAAGACAGCCAAGCGTTTTGTTTTTGTTTTTTCTTTCGTTTTGTCTCGAGCGCTAACAGACCTGAATGCGTAGCATCAGGTGACGGTTAGCGTGCTCCAGCCTCCTCTGCCTCAACTCCAGCTCTTTAGCGCGCTGCTGCTCCCGCTGCAGCTTACGGATGTAGTCAACTGAGGCTTTGAGAATAGTACCCTTATTCCAGCGCATGTCCCTGGGGGTAACGGAGAAGAAACAGTCCCTCAGTGCGAGTCATCTGAGCAGCATGACAACATCTCTTTCTCGACCGCCACAGGGTGCTAGTCACCCTGATTACACTCTGTGGGCTTCTAGGTGAGAAGTGCTTTAAAAAGTGGAGTGAGTGGATGATTGACTTAGGGGTGTAGACAGACAGACAGACAGACAGACAGACAGACAGACAGAACAGACAGGCAGGCAGGCAGGCAGGCAGGCAGGCAGAACAGACAAGACAGACATTGATACTTACGGATCATTTGATTTAGGAATTAATGTCCCCAATTCTTTGATCCTGTCGTTGATATTAAACCGTCGCCTGCGTTCAACTAAATTATGTAAAAAAAATTATTAAAAAAGTTATTTATGTCAAAATGAAAGGTTGCACGGATTGTATTGAAGGCTTATCTAGTTTTCTCCCCACATGTAATATGCAAAAAAAATCAAAGCAGCAACCAGTAAGATATTTCCCAACGTATCACTTGATTCATTTGTTTCAGACTTACTAAGGTTATGGTTGTCCTTCTTCTGTCTTTCCTTTGCCAGAGCTCGTACTTCAGCCTCTGTAAATAAGAATGTACTCAGGGCTCAGATCCACACGTCTTGTGATTCATAAAATGTGTTTACTGTTTACATGACCCTCGATAATGGAACTGCATGTGGTAATAGGAGATAATGAGATTGAAAACATCATTATATGTAATGTGTGCCCTCTTGTGCAATTACCTTAACTGTAACTATGTGGACTACGGTAGGGAAATATGTGGTGGTTTCTTAACTATGTGTTACTGGACTTATGATGGCACAATAACATAGGTTTTTTATATTCCAAACTGTAATAGCTTTCGTAAAGTATGAGAAATAAAGACAAAAGCATGTGTGTGTATATATGTTTTTTTCTTTTCCTTTCTTCAGTTTTCTTTGCTTACCTACTGGAAAACCTTCTTGCCTCTGATAGTTTTCATACTGGCTACATGGCCCAGGCTTCTCTAGCATGTGCATCATGCCGGGGGCTGGAGCAAATAAATACAAAAGCTTTTTTTATAGGACTATATGCTGTTCATCAAGAATAAGTTGAACTTTTAACTAATTAAAACTTTTTCAAATAAAACGTAAACATCCTAGATCTTCGCTGTGGACTTCTAAGGGCACAAAGTAGGTAGATCACCTGTGTATTCCCTTTTAATGTTGGACATGCTGGAAGAACATGAGTTGTTGATGCCAAGACCTGGGGTTGGGATTCCTTGGCTGCTATACATGTCCAGAAGGTTGCCAGGCACAGGGAGCTACACATGAACATAATCAATTAGATGGATATCACAGAAAAAATATGACAAAAATATCTTAAGGATGTGTTGGAGTTATCGCCTAGTGTTTCTAATCCGGTACATCGCAGGAGAATTACCGTGTTCAAAATCTGGACTCCAGAATCCATAAGGCCAAGGATGTCCTCATTATAACTTGATTCCAAGCTAATAATATCGTCAATAACATCATCCATCTAGAACAAGAATACAGTCCAGTAAATTAATGACACAGACATCCATGCGTAGAAAAAAATATGGAAATATTTTAAAAGAAAATGCCGTGAATGGTATGGGAATTGAAAGTGTATTTCTGTCATCAGTGCATGATTAAGTGGAAAGGCTGATACTCCTGAGTCTTTGGCTCATGGCAGGTATACCTCTTTCTCACAGTTGGTGCTGAGAGTAAGTAGGGCCATGGGGCTGTTGGGGGCACTGCTGGCTGGCCCAGGGGGCATGCCTCGTTCCGGGGTGCGGCTAGGGCACTGGCTGGCCGATTTCCCCCCGAGTGTGTTGGAGAGGTACTGCCTCACCGGCTGCCTCTGGGCCTGCTGGACGTGGTACTTCGTTGGGGTCTCCAAGTGGGTCGGCACCTAGAAAAGCCAGAAGAAAAAAGGATATAGTTTCAAATAGAAGGGTTTTTTTTTTTATGAATCTTACCATTCAGGCCTTTTCAAATGACATTAAGATACCATGAGAGGAATCTCCCTTCATCTCTATGATATCTAATCATCAATGCACCACAAAAATAATATGCAGAACAAAATGACAGAATCCATTCTTGATTTAAAAATTCTCAGGAAGTTCCTAATTAAATAATCCAGTTTGATACATGTATATTGACTTAAACTTGGTTCAAGTTATTGAACCATAGGATAATATAGTATATTGTTAATTTCAAATTCCAAATGCAAATCCAGTAAAAAGTGGTACTGGACACAATACGATCTCAAGCCTTTCCCAATACTGTTATTGCAAACACATTTGAGGAACAACTTAGTCAATGTAGCATAAACAGAACTGAGCTTGATTTCTCACTTAAAGAGTAAAATATATAAGTCAAAGCAACAAAACGCTAGTATGCATTCATCACAATTGTCTTGTATCCAATTATGCCATATCAATCTTACCTGATAATGGTTGTATTCAAGCATCTCCAACATAATTGTTGTAAGTAATTATTTGTATTCAAATGTAAGGAATTGCAGATGATAGTCCCTTTACGTGAGTGTGAGTGAGTCGTCAACCAGCTAGCATGTGAAAATCAGAGAAGTCATCGGCGCTGCCTAATTTATCAAGGATTTAGGGCTCATTAGTTATGCATGTTAAAAGTAGGATGGTAAAACCTCCCACTGTTGTTCAAGCTAAACTATGAATTTATGCCTTTTATAGAGTGAATTTGACGTCACCGCCTCCATCGCACAAAGATCCCTTTCTACCGGAAGGCCAACAGCCTGCAAACTGGAGCCTGCCTTAGGCGAACTAACGTTTCATCTTTAGTTCTGCTCATCTAGAATAAAACATTATTTGTCCAGAGAACCATGGTTACAATCGCTACCACTGTTCCAACACAAACTGGCCCCTGCAGTGATTTTCAATGTTCATGGTGTAACGATTCAGAAATCACAGAATCTAAATACACGAATTCCAAGGCAGAAGGCAAGTGTCCAAATTATTTTATTAAAGTCCAGGCAGAGGTCACAAACCAGGTCGACAGGCAGATCAGGCAGACAAAACCAAGGCGATAAGGCGGAAATCTTCAAACCGGTGGTCAGGCAATGTATCAGGCAGGCATAATCAATCAGGAAGAATAACGCCGGAACGTTAGGCGTAACACACTAGACAGTCTGGCAGAGGACAAGTGGATCTGTCTATAAAGGTAACATAAGGTAACTGGATTTAGGTGTGGAGATGGGCGGGAATGCTCGGGTGAGGAAAACCACCATATTTGGTGTACTATTTGGAAGCGACCGGGACAGAGGTGGCAGACATCTTGGGTGAACACAAAATTAAAATTAGCCTACATCAAGGTGAACACGTGGTGTTAAAAAACCCACCCATATCTAGTTTTTGGACTTGTTTTTTTAAGGCTTAATTAGGAATCAAACTTAATTAATCAGATTTGTCGTCAAACAGCATTTCAAGGGGCTTTCAGGGGATTTTCTAAAAGCGCTTTTTTTAAGCTGTTCTTGTTTATTTAATGTTTATGCAATGGCAACAACTTGATGTAATTCAAAGCGCAATGTAGAAAGTCCATCCCATCGCCAAACTGACATTTTGATTTGTGTATCCACAATATGTTTATTATGTCTACGTGCAACTGATAATACCCAATGCTAGTTAAACCATAACGCCAAACAATGTGCTAAAGGAGAAGCTTTGCTCTCGGCTAGTTTGTAATATAACAGCACTGCTTGGTATGCCTGTTCTGTGAAAAAAAAACATGACTCACAGGACGAAGGACACTCACTCTTCTCCGTGCTGGATTTAAAGACGCAAGCTCCCATCTGTGAGAAATTAAAAAGTCTCCAAAATCCAGTGTGTTTCACGTGAAGCGAGAGGCGATCAGTCATGATGGCCACTACATGAAATATAACTTTTATATAGTCTACGACATATGAAGTAGGCCTATACCAAATACATTAAATGTCTCTCAAATGCCTATGTCTCTGAAATTGATCATTTAACTTATTCATCATTGTGGATATGATTGTGTGTGCGACGTCTCTCTGAAAGAAACCAAATATATTTAATGCCTCTTAAACTAAAATGTTGTGATTGTAATAGATAGGCCTAGGCGACATAGATACATATTCTACTATGTACTCTTTGTACTCACTACTCTTTGTAAATCGCTTTGGATAAAAGCGTCTGCTAAATGCCCTAAACGTAAATGTAAATATTCTGAAAGCAATGCTCGCCCTGAGGTTAATCTGATATCTGTTCAAATGTCTAAATTAGCAGTATGTTCTCAAAACAAAAAAAATTGCCAGCAATCCTCAAACATTTCAGCACACCACTTGCAAATAGAATAAAGTCAATACAGTAAAGTAATATATAATATATAACCACACCACACCATGCGCTGTCATGGTCCAAAGCGAAGGTGGGCGGCGCTGGTTCAGGGTGTCCCTGCAGGGTCTGCCCTCTCGGACCTGTAGTATCGGGGCAATGACAGTCACATGGTCGTCGGACTCTCACTTGTTTGTACCCCATGTGCGGGTGGTTGCGCATGGCAACCCCACCTCCATCATCTCCCATTTCCGCAGAACAGTGATGCCATGGATGTCAAATTTTCCCCAAAAAAACGGAGATCGCAAAAAACGGACTGATTTCCTGTGGAAACAAAGTCGATGTTGTACGACGCGCATATGAAGCACTACTCTTATTTTAGAAAATATTTGAGCATGACCGTTCCCTTTCCTTATCTCTGACTTTGTTGTGGCAACGTGCATTCTCAATGGTAGAAGTAGAAGTCCATCATCCCTGGTTTGTACAAAGTCCGATAATGGGCTGAGATGGAGTGACCATAGTGTAATGCCGCAAATCATGTTTAATAATGATTGGCAAGGACTAGGTATTTGTACGATATGGCAATGTTTCTGATACATTCGCATATGACATTGCTTTATGTTGATTGACCACGTTTGATAGACATATAAGCTAAGCACGAGACTTGACAGTGCTTCCATATAATCGAGAACCTATTGATTTAATTTAATGAATGCATTGAATGCAGCATCCACTACCCCCAGAGTTGTCTTTGACAACCCTTTTCTACATTTCTCATGCAACGGTTCCTGACTGTTTACACAGAGAAAGCATCTTTCTTTGCATCACAATCTCACCAAACTCATCTAACCATTTTCAATTTGGGATTTGAAGAGAGATTGAAAATGCTTCCGTGTAAACGTGGCCTATGACAAGCAAAGTGGAAAAATGTTTATTGTTTTCTTAGATTGATAACATCCGTTGATGTTCTCCTCTCCTACAAGTGTACACAACAAGTGGTTCCTTGTCGATTTCTCAACAATTGCTCATGTGAGCATCCCAAATTTTGGTTATTCAGGTCAATGGCTGGCATGAACCTCGTGTGACACCGTCACACAGCAGAACATGGCGTCTTTGTGTTTGTATTGCTGGATAAACGTGACTTGGAAGATGGCGAGGTGAACACTTTTGCAGACAAGCTGCCCTGCGGCTTGACAGAACCTTCACGGAGGAGCTAGAGAATGCGTTCCTTGTACTCCGTGTTTGAGTGCTTTGTCTCTCATACCGCACTGTGGCCTTTTCCTTCAGCTAAACCTGTGGGTAATTTCTCCGCATGGAGTGGTCCCTCCCTGATCTCCTCAGCGAGCTTTAACATTATTCATGGAGTACTTGTAAGACAGTCTATGACCTTCTCTGAACATGGGGCCTTGAACATGCTTCAGGAAAAGATGAAGAAAATATCAGAATTTTTTGACCTCCGTTGATGAAACTTAACGTCATGCTACTTAACCACTAACCTAATCATGATGATGTTTTTTTAAAAGCGCACATCTGCACGCTGATGTTATGATACGCTTACAAAATCCTAACTTTAATGTTATCAATTCAGGTCTTCAATCCATTGTCTGTAGTGTTTAGCTGTGACACAACATATAGTTTTGTCAAATTTCCATTGATCTGTAGAGGTCATCAACCACGTGAGCAGCTACATTTCTCCTAATCAACCCATAAATGATTGCTGAGACAATTCCTGTAGTAGATTAACCGTATCAACACTTAAAACTTAAAACTTTAAAGAAGAGAGTTTGAGGAGACCGGAGCAAGAATGACAAAATACTTTTTTTACTCGCAAACAAGTAAGAGCAAAGCCGAGTTGGTTTGACAAAGAACTCCAGAGCTAGTCACGGGCCCCTCCTTCTATCTCCCTTTCTGTCCATCGAGGGTGTCGTTCTTTACGATATCCCCTGCACACACCATGTTTACTACTATCACCATGTGGCCCGCATCCTGTCACCCAGGAATTTGTTTACCTACTATCACCATTTGGCAACAGTTTTACGACACTAGAGGGGATGTTCAGCTTGTCCTTACTCCTGGCTAGTCTCAGGTTCCCCTGATCCTTAACCTCTATGTCGGTATGGTAACCACCGATAAATTGATCCACAGACCTTCTGGCGCCTCTCCAGGCCCTCTGTTAAAGAGGGGTGGTGACTTGTCTTCTTAAACTTTTCTTCACCATTATTATATGTATAT
>OMKQ01046067.1:0-13082 GCA_900302335.1 Phycis phycis
ATTCAAACCAAGCCAAGACATCCAAACAAACACACACACACACACACACACACACGCACACACACACACACACACACACACACACACACACACACACACACACACACACACACACACACACACACACGTCAGGTTTGGTTAGGTCAGGCTTGGTTAGGTCAGGCTTGGTAAGGTGAGGTTTGATTAGGTGAGGTTTGGTTAGGTGAGGTTTGATTGCACATTTCAAAGGTGTGTGTGTAGTGTTGGATGGGAGTCCGACTGCCAAACGGGAACTAGAAAAAAGTGAGGCATTACATAACATTACACTGAACAGTTCTCCAGCAAAAAGACAACAGGGTTCACCTGAACCCTGCATAACCCTCATGCTCTTATTTGTTGTACGTCTTGGCACTTAAATCACTCTTCGTAACTCGGCACTTAGTCAGAGATGTTGTATACTAGCAATGGTTAACCTAGCAATTGAAATGCTTGAAATTTGTTCTGGTGACTTTCTTACTGTATTAGCAGCAATGAAATCTTTCACCTTCTTATGACAAATGTACTCTTTGTAAGTCGCTTTGGATAAAAGTGTCTGCTAAATGCCCTAAATGTAAATGTAAACAACAACACAGAATGAAGACATCAGCTGGCTGAGAGACGGACCCTTGTAGGTCTCCATGGAGACAGGGACATCCCGTCAACATAATCACTCCCACCTCACGTTCCTGGATACACAAAACAATGTTGCGTGCTCCATCTTGCCAGACCTCTTGGTCCCATTGCCCTCTGTGATGGTTATCTCTGGTCTGGTTACGGACGTGTCAGAGACATCTTGGTGCATCACCTGAGATGATTCTTGATCATGATTCACTAGACAAAATAACACCTGTGGAATCCAGATGTTTCTCTTGTAAACAGGGCTGGGCATAGACTGGCGTGAGGAATGACCTTAGCTAGCATGGAGAGAGAGAGAGGTTTAGAGATTAGGGGAATCTCATCCCAACTATTCAAAACCACACACAAAAAAGGGTTCTTAGTCACACGACATGTCACGACGCCATGACGAGTGACTCAAAAACTATCACCGACTGGACGGCCTCCTCCGCAACACGGAAGGAGAGGGAAAGCGACTTAAGGAACAGGACTCGGGTTGGCTGCAGAGCTAGCCCACTTCCCGGCCCCCCCAGGACCGCCGGAGAGGCTTGTCTGGGCGTCAGAAACGGGGACAGCTATTTCCACCACCGCCGACCCGACCCGCTTCTCGTCATGTGGAGTAGTGGGACGCCCCTGGCTTGTGGAGATCCCTCCTGGTTCTCCTCCACACTCCACACTCTCCCGCGCACCGTGGAGACAGGCTGGTGTGGAATGGTTCCCAGGAAGCCAGCTCACTGGCGTACTGTCCAGCTGATGAGATGGTGAGAGCCACTGATACGTCACCAAGCGTTTTAAAACCTCCAGATCCAGATCTGAAACACACCTCGGACACCTACATGACTATACGACGAGTATAGTTTAGTATAGTTCAGTAGTTTAGTAGAGTATAGTATAGAGTATAGTTTGTTTATAGTCTTTTCCCTTTTACCATCTTGCCATTCCACTGGAGTATTTGTAACTAAAGCAATTTCCCTCTGGGATTATTAAAGTCTGTCTGTCTGTCTGTCTGTATACCCCCAAAGGCTTTCCGTTTAAACTGACCTCTTTGGGCTGGTCAACATTTCAGGAACTCACGGAGGACATTGTGTGTGTGATTGAGTAAGTGTGTGTGTGAGTGTGTGAGTGTGAATGTGTGTATGTGATCTCACTAGCTCTCATATCTAGGGACTTAAAACCAACTCTCTAAAGCAAACAGGACCACCTGCTGTATAAGACCAAGACCATAGCCAGCATTATTGGATTTAATTATAAAATACTAAATAGAGAATAACATTCAGCTATTTTATTGTATCATCTATGTTTTTGATATTTTACATACTTAGCTTTCTACCTGCCCTGTGTTTCACTGTGACTGGTCTGTGGAGGACCGCTGGTATCCAGTGTGTGGCAGGCGAGCTCACAACAATGGAGTTCACAACAATCTATTGTCAACGTCTACATCTTCAACGGGTGGGGCAGGAGGGTGGGGCAGGAGGATGAAGAGATACGGACAAATCAAGGAGTCCATGGTGAACAAAACAAAAACACACAGCTCATTTTGCATTGTATGCAAATGAGAGCCTGTGAGGAGGTGAGGGCCAGGAAGGAGACAGGGCAGGCCTACAGGGAGTGAGTGAGTGAGAGGGAGAAAAGCATATGTAAATAAAATGTTGAGATGTTGATCGTAGAGGACAGAAATAGAATGAGATACACAGCCAGATACACAGAGAGAGAGAGAGAGAGAGAGAGAGAGAGAGAGAGAGAGAGAGAGAGAGGTTTGTTTAATCCTACTAATATAATAGCATATGTTCCACAGGTGTGTTTTTACAACTAGGCTGAAGTAAGAGCAAGTATTAAGTATTTCACAATACTGTGACATTAGATATCCAGGGCTATAATGGAGTCGGCCACATTGTTCTGCAGCAGGCTAAGAGGCGTGTGTTCCTCCTCCACCACAGTCTTCCTCACAAGGCTGATGATGCTCCTTCTGCTTCTCTTGGTGGCACGTGACATTCGTGTTGGAATACATGGGAGAGGACCCCCGGGCCGACCCCCGAGAACGCTGGCACATGGCAACATGAAAACATGATGTGTAGACATGCAATACAGTATGTAGAGTCAATGTGTGAATGTAACCCTAACACTAGACAAGGCATCATCATCATCATCATCATCATCATCATAGCATTATGACTGGTCCTTTGTGGAAATGTTGGCATTGTATTCATTAAATCTTGAACCAGTTTGGTGAGAAAAGGCTTTTCTCGTCAGATTTTGGTGATTTCCTTATATCCATGAGAGCACTGCGGTTCACGCCATGATGGCTGCCAGCAGCTCATCACGGACCAGCTATGCTCACTGGCATGGATCTCCTGAACTTCCTCTGAGAACCCTTTAAAAGGTGAGAAATATGTATCTTAGATGCAAAATGTTGTCTTCTTTATACAAATGATGGCTATTCAAGGAAAAGTGATTCAGGAGATCACCGCAGCTGTCAGCGGTCATGTGAGGAGCCTCGGTGCGAGTACTCTGAAGAGGACCTCACCTCAACTGATAATGGTGTCTTCATAGCAACCTTAGATTGTGGTTCATCATCCAGGAGCCGTGAATAGCATACGCACAGCTGAAGTAGATGGGAGTTCTCACTTTGTAGCATTTAGCTTTTTTCTCCCCACGCACTACACTGCACTCTGCCAGTGATGCAGCTCACCAAATTCGAACAAAAAATTACAAATTAGAACATTATGGTGACCTTATACACCCCACAGTGAATCACATGTAATCCCAAATGGCAAAAGCCCATCACATGTCCAGAGTTCTCTCAACGGCCTCTCACAGATAACAGGAGCTCCCTGCTGGGAACAGACCATAGTACGACGTCTGAGCTGTTGCACGTGACGCCTGGATGTGTAGCATCTGGTTAAAAGGGGAGTACCCATCATAACATCCATGTCCACATCTCATGATAAATATCCATGTCCACATTTCAAATCAACAGTGAAGGAACAGAGTCTGCTTGTGCATCAAGAGCCATACGTCAATGGAACCCTTGCTTTTTTTTCAATAGCTATGCAAAAGGTCCAAAGGTTGGGTGGAGCTGTGTGTTGGGTGGAGCTGTGCGTTGGGTGGAGCTGTGCGTTGGGTGGAGCTGTGCGTTGGGTGGAGCGAACATGAGCCTCACCACAGGCGGCCTCCTATCTAGATAGCCATTCAAATCAGCTTGTTTTGTTCTGACGAGCAGAGAAGAGTACGAATACTTTATATATATGTTTCTAAGGCTGAGAAGAGAAGCGTGTTTACATACAGGGTTATACATATATATACTGTATATGTGTGTGTGTGTGTAAACCGACGGCTTGTCCAGGAGTCATGTCGTCAAGGTCATTGAAACTGGTAGTGACAAATCAACCCCGCCCGTATCCCTCAATATGAATTGGTTGTCTTACAGCAACCCACCCGAGGCACAAGACACTAGATAAACCTTCATATTCTTATTCAAACTCCACCTGGTGACCTGGTGAACAACGTATGGGAGCAAGCTCTGCTCCAGGTCTCCAGAGCGTCAGCAGGAGTCTCTCCAGTACTCCCTTATGAGGCAGAAGGTCAGGGAAGGCATGCCTCAGACCTCTTTTGGTGTGTTGTCACGCCTTTGAACGTGTGAGCACTCAACACATCAGCGGCAAGGAAAGGGAAACCCTACAAGAAGGGTTCAGAAATGAGTCGTGCGTGGAAAGTCAATGGTCCTAAATGGAAAACATGAGGAACCCCAGTGCCACGAATGTCACACGTCTGGAGGCCTGTTCTCTAGGCGATGAGAAGCAACTGTTTCCACCAGCCAGGTTTCATTCCTGTGTGCCAGAGCACCGTGGAGCATCACAGAGCTATGACAGAACAGAGCTGATTATCCTACGAGTCTGGATGCGACCTGTGCAGGCGTCCAATTCCTCCACGTCCCACAACAGCAGGGATGGCACCACTCCAAGAAGGCTGGATTTGGATTAACCTACATATACTCCTGTTCCTCTCCCAAAACCAGTTTAGCACAAGTGTACCTATTACCTTAGGGTTTCACTTCAGTAGGAAAAGAAAGTGCTGGCACTGAGGGCTTTCGGCTTGAACAGCAAACAAGTTAGGACAGTGAAATGTCTCCGCCTCTCTCCATGTCCACTATCTCACTGTACTGCAAACAGCGGCAGGGTGCTGGTACACTTTCGTGTTGACAGGGGCTGTCAGTGTCTTGTGAAAGAACATTTTCCTTTCCTACAATGTTATCCCAGCCAATTCTCACCTTCTTCATCCAGCTTTCACCATTCCTCCCAGGACAGTGCAGCTGCTGCCATGTTAATGCTACTCGTCTAATTGTTCTGACTTTCTGGCTGTAATAGGCAAAGAGGCATCAGCACGGCTTTCACTGTGATCCACCTGTGTAGGTAACTCCTATCTCAAGAGATGCCGTGTTGCCCTCCCTTCAACTATGGCAGACTTCAAAAGCTGGCATGGGTCAGTCAAACAGCTGTCAACTCCCTGTCCTGATCAGGCCAGTGCTAATATAATAGATTTGCATTATAAAATCAAAGTCTTTCAGTGTTGTACAGAGACCTTGTCATGTTTGAGGGAAAATGATGTGAATATTTTAAGTAAATACATACAACGGTTCATCAAAATCATAAAGGAGAGGCCGACCCATTACCCATTGAGCTGACAGAGAGGTGACTGGCTATACAGAGGGTAGGAAGCCTGGCAACACTGGACCAAACACTGAAGTCAGTCAGAGGTTCACCAACATGACAGAGACAAGTGAAAAGTGAAAGTGTAGCCGGGAAAGATGGGACATACACTCTGTGATTCACACAATCCCAGCCCTTTGTGGCTGACACACAACTGTAGATTGCCATCAGCCCACATACCCTCCACAAACCACAGCCATGTTGGAGGGCAACCGAGAACCTTTAAGGGAAAAACAGGCTTTAATTTGACCAAATGAAAGTGTGGAGCCGGGCTGCAGCGCACCGAGCCAGCAGGTGACTAGCACAGCTAGCACACGCCGTCTCCATGGAAACCCAGGGCTATAAAGGACCAGGCTGGGGAGCCATCCTTTCATGTTAGCTCTGAGTGCACACACTCGAAAGGGTAGCCTCTCCCCCAAGACACCGCTCTCTCCTCAGATCTCCCTGGTCCCTGGTGCCTTTAGAGGACCAGTTCAGTCCAGAACCAGGGAAAGCCCAGAGAGGATGTGACTAGGGTGCAGTTGACCAAGGATGAAAGCATCATAACAATACTATTCTTGATACCAACTAAAAGTGTTGCACTATTGAAACAACGCAAATCAAACATACTGACAATGTTCAATTTGTTTCCAATACTGTTGTGGACTCTGTGGCCATGGAAAGGAATTCATGTTGGCTGTGCCATTTCTAACCTTTAGTGAGCTTCAAGCCACAGACTGGACCTGCACTGTATGTGACTTGTAATATGTCCTTGGTCACTTTCGTGAGTCATCCTCCACTCATCCACCAGCGGCTGCCCTCACAGAACAAGGCCAGGACATTTATCAAGCTGGAGAGTGAATGACGTCAGTTCACTGCAGGAGAAAAGCTAGAGGAAAGTTCAGAAGCCTGTGCCAGAGAGAAAATAAGAAGTCAATACATGAGTAAAATAATAGTTCATAAACAGTGGCTTTGAGAGAATCAAACTCCAGTTGAGGATTGAGGTCCCAGACACAGAACCTAGGAGGGCCCGCATGAGAACTGAGGTCCCAGACACAGAACCTAGGAGGGCCCATATGCGCTGATGGACTCCCAGCTCACTCTCCACCCAACTCTTGGCTGGAGTTTCTAGCAGTGAGTCATCGTGACAGGAAAAACACATCATGGGCTGAGTGAACAGCCTGCGCTCACCACTGTACAGGGAACTGTGTACTGTACACTCCTGAAGATGTGTGCCCAGATGAAAACTTTTGGAGGCGTGCCTATTCTACACTGGTCATTTCTAAATTGGAAAGTATTTTAGTATTTTAGAAGTTTTTCGAAAATAAAATTATTTACCACATACATTATGTGGTAAATAATAGTAAACCACATAATGCAGAGGGGGCGGGGATTACGTAAGCTATATGGACATCTGTCTGCAAAGAACCGAGAGGCAAACGCTACTTATTGAACAAGATCATCTACTGACTTCAGATTTGATTAGCCGAGTGGACAAGATCATCTCCTGACTTTGTGCCGATGGGGAATGTTAAGTCATCCAACGCTGCATTCAAAGACCTACAGCGGCTGGCATTACTACGACTTGGAACGCATGTGGATCTAATCTACAGACAGAACTAAATATAAACTAAATCATTGCCCCAGTCCATACTTGATAGAACCACATTCCCAGCTGTGAGTCTCAGTCTCTTTGCACATCTGCTTTGCACATCTGGGATGGGTCCAGGAATTGTTGTCTTCTAGGGTCATTTTCCGCTGTGTTTTGACACTGAAGAACGTTCGGGTTCGTAGGTTTTTAAACCGTGCCAGTGGTGTTGGCTGCCGCCCCAGTCTCCAGTCTCTGGTAAACCGAACAGGTTCCCTGTGGAACAGGCGCTCTCTGGGAGGGATCCGCCACACTGGCTGATCCAGCGTACGGTTCCTATGGCAGCAAGGGAAGGGCCTCATCTCGGCTACGCCATATTCACCCAATCAGTGTCTCTCCTCTTTTTGTGGGCCTTTCTGTTTTCATGGAGACAGGAGATTGGAGAGAGAGAGAGAGACAGAGAGAGAGAGAAAGGGAAGTATGTTGAATGAAAGAGAGTCACAGTAGAGGACCGCAGGTCAGCATGGAACCTGTTGTCACTCTGGAGGAGTCCGAGAGCCACTAGAGGGCTGAGTGTCGAGTCGCCTGATCCAGTTTACATGAGGTTAACGGCACGCAGCAGGACCCTACTGCCATCATAACATCTGCTTTAAATCCTCAAGATACACTTCCAGGTTGTAACATGCTCAAACACCAGGGGGTGAAGAGCGCAAAGCACAGCTTCTATCCAAACAAGCCGAGTCCTGGCCTGGGGTGGCAGGTAAACATATCAGTTAATCGTTAACCCGCATCCTATTGGGGTTTGCAAATCTTTAGTTCAATGGACACTCAGAACACAACACAGTGCATGTTTGTATATCAAATACAATACTATATATATATATATATATTATTGTATTTCATTAATTTTCTCCCATCACTGTGTTTCAGGTGAATACTAGCATAACTCCCCTCCCCCGCTCCTCTCTCTCTCCCCCGCCCCTGACTCTCTCCCTCACTCTATCTCTCCCTCTCGGTCTCTGCCTCGGTCTCCCTTACCCTCTCGCTGTCCCTCTCTCCACTTGTATATGCAAAAATCCAAAAGTATATGGTATTGCTGGACGCATGTAAAAACGTATTGAATTGAATGAAATTGGAAGTGAATGGACCAGATATGTTCAGTTCCCAATCAGTCTACTTAGGATGCGTTTCTGAAGAAAGCTATAGAAGAATCCAAGCTTTCCTTCAGCCACAGAACTTCCTGAATGGGTGTTGGACCATCTGCCTGGCTATTGGTACGTCTTAATGCTGAGTCTCTTAAAGCAGTGTCTTAAAACAGTCTTAAAGCAGCGTCTTAACACTGTGAATTAATGATGCGTCTTAACACAGAGTCTTAAAGCAGTCTCTTAAAGCAGTGTCTTAAAGCAACATCTTAAAAACAGTCTCTTAAAAGAGCCTCTTAAAGCAGTCTCAAAGTAGTCTTAAAGCAGTGTCTTAAAGCCATTTCTCTTAAGTGGCCAGCCTACTTGGCAGAATTAAAGTGTGTGACTGGAGCAAAGGGAACCCCCCTCCCCAGCTTTGTTTCCATAAGGCTGTTGAGGCCTGGCAGACACATCTGCCATAGAGAAAGACTCCATTCAATGTAGTGGTACCACCACCACCACCACCACAATACTCACAGACTGGAACAAGTAATCAGAAACCCTTCCTCAGAACGTTCACAGAAGCAGCATGAAATCAACAGAACATGTAGAAAAACTGGAAGACACGGTCTGCTCCTCAGTTCTCCTGGGCATACAGGGAGGCAGGCAGCTCTGCTCCCGGGTTCTCCTGGGTGTACGGGGAGGTGGGGAGATGCTCCCCACTACTGCTCATTAGTAAAGTGAAAGGCCCGTGTCAGCGAGTGTACCTATAGCGCGCGACGTTGTGTGGCAAACTATGCATTTCACAGCACTCTCTTGGGACTTAGGGGGAAAAAATAGCAGAACTGAAAATAGCACTGAAGAATTCCCCCTATACCCCCACAACAACAACAACAACAACAACAACAACAACAACAAAAAGGAGAGTAAACAGGAGTAAATGACCAAACTCTCTAAGACAGATGATATTAGTATTAAGGTTGGAGGCCTCTTTGACCACAATTCCACTTCACAAGTCTAAGCAACGCGACACTCAAGCAATGTGTTTTTTTTTCCGTTCGGTATTTCAGCCTAATCGGGCAATCTCACCACCGCCAGCGCCGACCAGCAGGGAGGCAGGCCGCCGCGTGTGGACACAGAGCCCCCCCGGCCGCCGTGTACTCAGAAGACTCAGCTCGGCTCGTCCAGGCCACCCCCCCCTCAAAGCCCGGCCCTCTGCAGCCGGTCAGACCAAACACATCTCCAGAAGCACTTGAAGGATATTTATATAGGTGAGGCCAGATGTAGAGACTGGGCATATTCACAGATAGAAGTTCAAACATAGTTAGTTACGGCTTAAATGACCACATCAATTACATCTTTCTATATAATTGTACATAAATGGCATATAAAGTTGTATAAATGGATATTTCTGGTAGTTTTGATGAATTAGCAAATACTGTAATAGCTAGTGTTTCACACCGTCAGGCTGGTGAGGGTCGGTACATTTTTCAAGGGCTGACATTGTCGGGTCACCAACCAGATTATTTGAACAATCTTGAAACGGGACATCCCAGAATTCCTGCCACGCTTCAGGTCAGGAACAAGATAATGATGAGCACACACACACCCTGACCGCTCTGACCAACAAAGTCCCCATGGTTCAGAACGCCAACCAACCAGAATCAGGATCACGACGTTGGTTCAGAACAAACCAACATCATGATCATGATGTCCTGTAGATATGTATCCTGTAGATATATAGATATGTAGATATGTATCCTGTAGATACAGTATATAGATATGTATCCTGTAGATATGTATCCTGTAGATATGTATCCTGTAGATATATAGATATGTATCATGTAGATATATGTATCCTGTAGATATGTATTCTGTTGATATGTAGATATGTATCCTGCAGATATATAGATATGTATCACATAGATATGTAGATATGTATTCTGTAGATGTGTGTGGGCTGCAGGGCTGCCTTTGTTTAATGAGTGAGTGGTATTGTTCTCACAAGAGGTGAAGGGTCTCTGATCCTCACAGCAGGACCCATCACATGCAGATCCCACAATTCATCCTGAAACACCGGCTGAAACGCTTGACGTCTGCGGGGCTCCAGCAGTCTATGTTTAGCGCTCCGCCGGTGTCGTTTCCATGGGAATGGACTTTTGATTTTTTTTTTTCTGTGCTGGGAGGGTTGGGGCTGGAGCTAAGGGTGCTGCCTCACAGGCTGCAGACAGACCCTCACCATCACTCCTGTGATTTGATATGGACAGCTTTTGTCGCAATTCATATTCCCAAACCCTGACTTATTGCCGTTTGTAAAGTGGGTGCAGTTGTGAATTTGTATGTCAGTTTAAATCAAAAGCCACCAGTTCTAACTGGTCACCGTATTCCTTTCAAGCAGCTGTTGAACACATCAGCAGTTCCTCATTCCAGTGGGGAAGTGACATCACCGTCATGTTTTAATGAGGCCGTATGACTAACAAAACCACCAGTGGCTTAGTTCTCAATATATTTGATTGGTTGTCCAACATTAACCTCACAAGCAGAAGCTTGTAAATCACGGCAATAACAGCCTGCAAGAGACCAGCAGCTTCTACTGTAGTGGACCTGGGTGATTCTCACCTTCTTCTCACTCTGCTGCTACTCTCGCTGCAAACCATTAGACATACACGAGGGCCATGATCCAGTGATCATGATAATCCTTCTCCGACTAGTGTATGATTATTAGGGCTCGGGCTACACAATGTCAAATGGTGATTATAGACTTTATGGATTAAGTTACTGTAGCCTTTCCCTTCATCTCAAAATGATGTTGCAATACCAATCAGAACAATGCTGGGGATTCCTGCAGGACATTTTCATTGGGGAACATATAGTGTAAAGCACTAAAAGTTTCTAGGACACACTTGGGCGTCCTAGGAAGGTTTCCCCTCCACATTATACTGCGAGGCCAGCTGGAGAGGAAGCCCCTCAGCATTATGCTGCAAGACCAGAGAGGAAGAGACAGATGAGACTCACTGGCATGTGAACGAACACAGGCACCACATGTTTGGGTTCAATATCGAGGCAGAGCACTTTCTCTTCCCCCTGTCACGGCCAGCGCACCCTGAGGAATACCTACCCCTGGCTGACAGCTTCTTGGTGTTGATGATCTTTGCAGCATATTCCTGACCAGTGGAAATCTTCATGCAGCGTCTCACCACTGAAAACGCCCCCCTGGGAAGACGTTGGACAGAGGTTAGAAGCGTGTTCGACACCGCACAGGGCATTGATCTGATAACAACCTAAAGACATACGGCAGTAGCTCAGTGGGTAGAGCGGGTGGACAGAGCGGGTCGTCCCCTAACCGTAGGGTCGGCGGTTCGATCCCCCTCCTCCAACTGTCCACATGTCGAACCCCATAAATGTACTGATTGTAAGTCGCTTTGGACAAAAGCGTCTGCTAAATGCCCCCTTTACATAGGCATAACTCCATTCGTGCTACTTTATTCTCATCAGACATGTTTGATATGAAGCCATGGTGTGCAGAGGTCAGCCGTGGTCTATTGCTTCATGTGACTCTTATCGCAGACCAGTTTGGATATCTCTGCCTCTTGTTTGCTCAGCAGTGGAGGCAGCAGCTTGTCATCACAGTTTACATGCAGTGTCTGGAGGAATTCTACACACAAACACGTCAGGGCTTGTCTACAGCTTCTGGACCCGTCTCTTTAAATAACGAAGACGGGCCACGGAAAGAGACCCATCCTGTCTCAAACACTTTGTAACACTGGGGACACCGGCGGCTCTGGCTGTGCTATTATATTTAAACATATGACACACGCTGGGTTTGTAGGGACACTAATGAAGTCTACAATAGAAGTCTCTGTGAAAGACTGGACGTTTGGACCTGCTCAGAGAAACACTAGATCACGCTAGACCTGCTCAGAGAAACACTAGCTCACACTAGACCTGCTCAGAGGAATCCCAAGTGTTCAGTATGCGCCCCAGGAAAGGGCGTGACGCTGGGAAACTCCAGCACCGTAATGCCCCACAAAGACACATACGTCTATTATGGAGCTTTACATAAACTCGTGAAAACCATGAGCAGTTCTCCCACGGACTCAGATGGACATCAGACGTTGTCCAAACTCAGACCCCATGCAGGTACCCAGTAACCACGGAGTGGGGTGGGTGCGACAGAGCACACTCTGTCCAAGTCACCCATAAAGTATAAACTAGGAACCCATGAGTGAAACTAGAAACCCTAGGGGATCCTGGAGCAGGACTTACTTGCCCAGTTCTTCGTACAGCTGGTGCTCGTCGGTGAACCTGGTGCAGGTGGTCGCAGCCATAGTAGACGTGTGGTACCAGGAAGGCTACAGGTGTGGGAAGATCCTCACCGGGCTCCAGAGACTCAAACTCAGAACAGAACAGTCCAGAACTGTACAGCCCAGTCCAATCCAGTCCAGTCCAATGCAGTACAGTACAAAACAGTCCAGAACAGAACAGAACAGGACAGGATAGGACAGGACAGTACAGGACAGTACAGAACAGAACAGGACAGAACAGGACTCTGAGCTGAGGAGAACGTCAGCCAGACTCTTCTTCCTTCTAAACTCTGCCTTGTTCGCTCTCCTGGGTGACGGCTCTGCGGGACGTCGGAAGGACTGCTGTTCCAGGAGACACTGGGTGAAGTGAGACACTAGATGAGGTGAAAGACTTTCCCCCCGACGCTCGGCGCTTCCTGGTTGCACATTAGACAGCCCCGTGGCGCCCCCTGGTGGCTGGTGTTGACACCTGGTCTGTATAAGTATATCTATCTATCTATCTATCTATCTATCTATCTATCTATCTATCTGTCTATCTATCTATCTATCTATCTATCTATCTATCTACTGTATCTATCTATCTATCTATCTATCTATCTATCTATCTATCTATCTATCTATCTATCTATCTATCTATTGGTCTGTCTGTCTGTCTGTCTGTCTGTCTGTCTGTCTGTCTGTCTGTCTTTCTAGATATCTAGCAATATAGCTATCTATCTAACTATACATATATAGAGGGCAATAAGAGGGT